>JAMPIV010004451.1:0-61367 GCA_024509875.1 Oreohelix idahoensis
CCAATATATGTTCTAGCTTCAGAGCTAATATTATACTTAACCACAAACTTAAGAGAATACTTCAACTTATAAATAATCACAACAGACAAATCGAACTCTTATGCCTAAAGTTCAACTAATAAACAATATTTTGTAACAATATTGTACTAAGTACTAACAATACCCTACAAATTGACCTCTCCATAGATCATAAAATAGCTTATGAGATATCCCTGTGTAACTATAAATGTAATTTACATCAACAATTAATCTTCATACTCCAAAAAAATGTTTGGGTATTGATTTTCCTATGTAATTATATTTGTTTCAAGGTACTCAGTCACTCTCTTTAGTACCAAAGCCCAATCCAAGTATTTTAAAATAATATACCAATGGGTCTGCCCACCTCAATAGGTGGAGATGACTAATACGATTACATTTTACTCTCAGGTCACAATAAATATACTAAATTAAATATTATTATTATGATTGCCCCTTAAGGAATGATACGGTCGGGGTTATAGGGGAGGGGATTGGTAGTTGCTAGGATGGTTTAGGTGTGGAACTATCACTCCGGCATAAATGTATAGCCCATATGTCCCATATTAGATCCTTATTTGTCAGAAAAAATTTAATTAAAATCTAAATTACAAGTGTATTATTGAATATAATATAATATTATTAATCGTAGTATTTAATATATTATCATGAGTACAAACAAAATACATATGATGCAACTAAAGGGTACAATAACAATGTCCCAAGACGCAAACAAGACAACTTTTTCACAATTAAAAAATGAATTTATGAAACTAAATTAAAACAAGCGGAAGTGTCACAACGGCCAAATGCGAAGGGTCAAGGTCTGACCCGAGGTCAAAACTGAATAATGCAAAGTTCACACACAAAAAAAATGACTGCAAAAAATGATGACATCACAGGACTCATAACGGACCGAACATTTAACAATCATCAAAATAAATTGATAGTAAGAGTAGACTGGACGAAATAGTTAACGAACATGATACAAAACTGAATAAAAAATGTGAACTTAGTACAGCTAAAATACACCAGTTATCTACGGGACGGTACAGCTAACACAATCGTCAAACGACAGCAGATTTGGACAGGCAGTCCATTCAGCAGAATCTTCGATGGAGCTCCCAAAAAGTTGCGATCGTTTAACTGCCCTAAAGACCGACTGAAAATCTAGGTGGTCAGCTGTTCGCGAACATTTCCCCAGAGATTTCAGTTCCCTCCAACCGGCCCCGCTAGTTAACAACACCTTTAAGACAACAAAAAGTACATTAAACATAGGTAAAAACATGCCGATGTAGGCAGAAGGCATGGACTCAGTTAGCACTGTCACGTTAACGACAATAGTTATTGAGCTAAACTTATCTTTATTTTGCTTGCTTCACTTGATTGCTGCTCTTTTGTCGTCGACGGCTATGCCTGTGCCTTTGACTGTCTGCTCCTGATGGGCAGGCAACGGTAGTCCATCTTGTGCATCTTGATAAATTTGAAGCGAACTAGAGAGGCGTTGAAAAGATGTCTTCTTCACTGCGACAATGTAACAGTGACGTCATGTTGCCATTCATGATCACGTGCGTCACGTCAGCTTCGTAATGGTCATGTGATTTTCATTCAAACGTAAATATCGTGGAGGCGTATGTGGAACACAGTAAAAAAATTTTTTTCTCTTCTGTCGATCCCGCAATCGGCCCCGCCAGTTTTGTTGAAGGACTTTCGTGTGTGGTTACTGGTTGTGTTGCCTGAATTCTGATCGTGCTAATATTCGTACGCGAATGGGGTGAACCTCACCTTTGGTTTGTCGTAATGCCTGAACTTGGCATCAAGATGTAAACAACTGTTCATCTTATTAACTCAGCAACTTGATATAAAATACGTAATTCATAAGGTTGAATGGTGTAACGTGATTCAACGAATAATGCCTCCGGTTCGAGTCCTTCACAATTTAATATGGATTACACACATACATAAACAGTTCAATTCACACATGAGGTACATGCATCAATTAATCAATAGCGTAGACTGCTGTATTACGTGTCAATGTCCGTTTAAGGATACAATGCAGTAATTGTCGTCAGAACATCACAGCTATATGCACGCGCAGATAGAATGGCTACCTGCCGACAGTGAGACTGTGAGTCTAATTACTTCGTATAAAGTAGACGATTATCTTTCTCCTTCCAAGGATTTAGTTAATCACTAACCTCCATAAGTTTCCTCTCATATAGAGTTCTAGGACTGACCCTGGTCCATCATAAATGCACATATAAATGGCTATATCATGCCATTGAATTGGAAGGTTAGAAAACGCAGCTATTCAGCTTGGCGGTCAAGTAACAAAGGGTAGCGTCTCCTAGTTACCGACTGTGACCCAAACAACGCTAGACACGTCATAATCGATCGTGTATGGAGCGTTCAATAATTCAAACATCTATCGCAATATATTAAATGCCTTAACCTTTACAATTGCACGTCTGATAACCTTTAGCAGACGGCGTTAATATCATATACCGTAACAATCGGCATGTTGAAGCATTTTTTTTTTCACAGAATTGCACTGGCAATAATTCGCTTACTAGTATAGATTTTTCTTATCTTTAATCCTCAATATTCAATGTAACATTTCTGAGTCCTATCAGTATACCTTGTATGACACCCCTGACCATATGATCCCAATTCTTAAGAGGAAATGTAATACGAGCATGCCTCCATGACTCACTATCAGAACAGCAGTATTCAATCTGACCAGTTGATACTGGTAATCAGAGTGATGTCGAGGGAAGTTGTACCTGCCTCGACATGATCTCTTCACTCTATCAGGCCGTGGTAACATATTTATACCACACTTAGTACTGCTGGCCTGTTGTACCAGATGTTTTTCATGTTTCATGGTTGAACACTATATTTCTTTGTTTAACACAATATCTATCAACCCCTCAACCCTTTTTCTTGACTTAGCAATTTCCAAGTCTTTTAGTGAAATTTCATCATTTAGCCTCTTATTCATCCCTTCAAAGTTGCCATTTTTACACCTCTCCTCCAGAAGTAATCTCTCAACATATGCCCCCTCCTGTAATCTGTGTCTATGTGTCCTCTTTATGCTCTTGTAATCTACCTCTATATTCAGTTCGAAGGCGTAGGCTAATTTTTCTTTTTTCAAGAGCCATGGTCTTCTGCTCTTCTTTCCTTTAGCTAATTGTACTTCTTCTTGATCTCTTACCTCCATTGTCATATCAACTTTCAATCTTAAAAGATATACCTCAGATGTCAGTTCTTGAATCTGAGTCACCTGTGCATGACAATTCACCTTCAAAGTGGCATTAGTCTTCTCTTATTTGTTGATTAGTCTTGAATTCTTTCCAACTGATGTTCATGAGTTTTCTAAGACATTTGTTCTCGAATGTATTCAGCTTGTTCTCCAATGATTTTGTTATTTTCCAACTCTCACAGCCGTATGTTAACACTGAGATAACATTTGAATTAAACAGACGAAGCTTGGTATGTATATTCAATGATCGTAATTTCCAAATGTTAGATAATCTATTGAAGGCGCTAGCTGCCAAAGCAATTCTAGTATGGATTTCTCTTGTTGTGTCACCATCCTGAGTCATTTTACTGCTTAAATAATTGAAACTTTCAACTTTCTGTAGTTTTTCCCCGTTCAAGATGATATCAAAGGTCTGGTTGGAAAAGTTGATAACTTTAGTTTTAGAGGCATTTATTTGGAGAGGACCTATTTAACCGAGAGATGACACAAATTATTTACTGCTTCTTGGGATTGTCTGGGTGTTGAACTTAAGAATGCTAAATCATCTGCGAAATCCAGGTCCCCCAGGAATTTTCCATTTGTCCATTTTATACCTAATTGTTCATTGTGGGTAATGATAAACCTTTCTTTTTCTCTGCGTTACGAGCAGAACACGATGTTGTGTACAAGACAGTAAAATAGATCATTTCTAACTAAAACGTGGGAAGTATGAACAACACAGTATATTAGTATTAGATTATGCAAGTAATTTGCCCACACATGCAGAATAGGTGTTGAGAATGTACAAGCCAAGAGAACTACACGTTATAGTCAAACAGTATTTAAAAAAAAAAAAATGAATACATTAATGATTACTGGGGGGTATGGCGGGGCAGTGAAAGTCTCGTGAAGTTAAAGAAATACATTTTACTAATGACACATAAAAGGAATATTGAATTTTATCACAAATACCTCAAGACTGCACCCCGACCCCTTTTTAAAAAATCGTGTGTATGTTTCACATCACAGAAAGTATGAAAATACTACCATTTTAGGACTTAAAAGAAAAACAAACATACACACGCACGCACACATACGCACAATTCAGAAATTGTAATTTACACAATAATTCGTTAAGAGGAATGATTCAATGATCAGATATCAGCTAATGAACATATGATCAGGTATTAAAGACATAATATATCCAATTATAACCCGTCAGAGGTTGAATGGAATTTTTTCCTGTGATAGGAAACTCTATACAGAGCGATACAACAGGAGGCAATCTGATCATCAAAAATTGTCCCCCCGTCGATCAAGTGTTTCGGCCCCTTAATCTCCTTTCCACTTTACGGGGGGGGGGGGGGGGCGTGGGGGGGGGAGTGCACTTAGGTCATGACTCCCAAGTGTCAGGCTCCAGTTGTCTAGCGCAGAGAATTGAACCCACTCTATCTTGGTTGCAGCTTCCAAATTCATTCCCATTTCCTGCCAGCTGGAGGCAATTGTGAAAGTAACCCCTATGTTGAAAACAATTTACTGTCTCGAGTTCCATAGCCCGTTGCGTTTGTTCCACGGCTTGCACGACGCCTTTTCCACAGTTACGCTGAGCCTCTTAAGTGCCCTTGTTGTTGACTGTCCCCTCAGCTCCAACAGTTTCAGTAGATCATACACTGAGCCCGCTACGAGACCTCTTGCACCTACCTCAACAGTCATGACCATTGCAGTGAACAGATCGTGCCTCGTCCATGGCCAGATCATTATACTTGGCTACTTTAAACGAGTGTTTTTCGTCCAATCTGGATTTAAATTACACGGTCAGCTCAATCATTGTAATCTGGTGCGTTGATTAGGAATGCAGCACTATATCTGGCAGTCTTCGAGATTTTCTGATACTCTCTGGATATGCCCTTAGCCCAGGTATGTCTACTGCCATCTCTCAGTCATTTGCACAGTCAAGAAGAGATGGTAAACTGCTACTTGGTTTACTTGGTTTGGGATGTGCTGACTTTCTTGCTCTCAGAAAGTATGTATTTTCAGTGCTTGGTCTGACTTTACTGTTCGCCTTCACCCTTGCCAGGTCTACTGTAGCAGCCAGCTCATTTAGTACTTTTTTGTGGCGCCATGTGTATCGCCCTTGCCCTAATGACACATTGGAAGCTGAGAGCACGTATTCAAGTGTCTGCCTCTCATGGTACAGGGGGCACAGAGCATCATCAGATTTTCCCCATCTCACAAGGTTTGCGGACGATGGCAGGAGGTCATTCATTGCTCTGATAACGAAGTTGAGTCTAAGAGGTGCCATATGCCATATATCATTCCAAGTGAAGGACCTTTGCAGGGCCCCTTCCCATGTAGTCCATTGGCCTTTTGGCTTGCTGCACCGCTTTTAGCATCCTCTTATCATTCTCAGCTCCTCGTATCTCCTGAATTACCATATCTCTGCGTTCCCAGTTTGATGCCTTGGACCACCAGCGGATGTCATTGTAACGAATGAATATTCGTATTATGTTTTCTGGTTTCCTTGACATTTTGTATTTTCTTTTCTACCTTCGTGGCCCAATTTTTTCAACTTCTCAAACCCCACCCGAGGTTTGTTTACGTTCTGGCCTTCAGTAGAAATTCCCACTGGACCAGCAGACGGTCATATAACGTAATGTTACCTAAACGCACCTGTGGTTCATTTGACCAGAGAAATATTTCTGTTACGCTTAAAGTGTTTGAACAAGCGAAAGGGTTTCTGTGAAAGAAACGGCTTGTCTGTGGGAGGTAACTTCTGCGGTCGGAAAGCAGTTTTGATCCCGGACTCAGGGGAAGATAACCCGCGGGTGGTCTCTGTGTTTGGCCTTCAGAACGCAGTTAGTGATCATAATATTATGTCTATCTGGGGAAATTTCGGGCGGCTGTTGTCTCTGATGTAGTCTCTAGAATAACCTTTGTCTTACTAATGATTACGTTCTACGCCGAAACATCTGCAGAAATAGGCCAGCCAGGTGTCCCGGGTAGCGTTGTTTGTAAACTATAAATCTAGAGAGTTTTAATTGTCAAACACACTCGTAAATATTTCCTGCCCGAAGAGAGACCATCATGAGGTAAGGCAGACTTTAATACAGAACAAAATGTTAAGGCCTATCTCTAATCATTCCTCGGGGTGAGTAAACAACTCTTATAATATTTGATATATTCATGTTAGCTTTTACATATATCTGATAGGAAAGTGACTTGAATTCATTTCTGAGGACTTCTCCTAGTAATTTAATTCAGTGATAATGTAGTGCAGTCTACCGCCTTAGTTAAGTGGTGCTTAAACAGTCAGGTGTCAGTGTTATGGTTTATAATGGGTTAAATGATAAACTTACAATAACAGATACAGGCACTATAACTCTGAATTATAGGAGATAGTCACTTATTCCTTTTTGATAGAAACTTCTAGTGGCTGGGGAGAATCATTATATGCTTACTTGTGTAGCTAGACTCTAGCCATAACTTTCACAGAAAGCAGACGCCCGCCATAGATATAAATCTATCTTATGTTCAGTCACAACTGTATTATTATAGCTAGAACATTGCATTTTCTATGTATTCATTTGTGGGATGTTAATATTTTTGTTTCCCCAAAGGGACATACAATTTATTTTTGTAATGTCAAATGCTGTAATATTTTATGTAAACTCATTTAAATGATTGTGAGATGAATAGCATATCCCCTCAGCGGTAACTACAGGGTTAGGTTTCCTGTATGTTTAGTTGGGAGAACAGGAGTAGATTGTGCTGTCAGAACATTTACTGACAGGTACATGGGTGTACAAAAGATATTAAACCTATGCAGGCGCATGCTGATAATTGATAGAGTGGAAGGAGCGGAGCATAACTGTTTATATAACTTTAGTGTAATTTTATTGCTTGCTTGATGTAAAGACCGTCTTTTTGGGTCTCAGTTTCAGGGATACCGACTTGTTAGAGCAGACTCCAGTCAGGCGAAGAACGTCATAGTCTCTTCGATCTAGAGGGTTTCTGAATACAGCTAGCATCACGAGTTGTCAACCCCTACACCTGATACAAAACCCTTTTCTGTCGACATCATTCTCTCTAACGGGAAACTAAGCTCACGCAGTGTGCAACGAGCCAACGCTAAATCTGAAAATCATCTATTGCAGTAGTAGTCTCCTACTCGCCTATTGATCGCTGTTATGTCTAAATATCATAACATTGGTTGTATACGATCACTTCCTGGTTTATTGTTTATAGACCGTTGTCATTAGTTTCCGGAAGTGACGTCTTGACTTCTGCACAAAATAGTAGCAGACGATGGCTTGTTAATCTGGAACACGAAGGCGTCTCTAGATTGCATTCTGCTTGTGTCTTTTGACAAGCGTGTATGGCCTGTGTCCGTTAGGACTATTTCTGAACGTGTCAGGATGGAGTGTGTCCGGTAGGACCTTATTATATGAAAGCTATCTGCATTTTAATTATCACCTGCAAGTTATTTACGCATTCAACGCCGTGCGTAAGATTATCTTAGGCATTTAGCAGTGTGAGTGAGGATTTCAAGATGTACGTAAGTCGTCGTATCTAATAAACTGTATGCAGGGTCAGATTACAGGACAGTAGGTAGACATGCTTAGATTAGCATTGGATGTCAATTACTGTTCAATGTGGAGCATAGTGTCAATAAATGTTGGAACTGTCAAAGCTGTGTGCTTTCATTATCTGAGTGCCAGTTACGGGCCAGGGAAAAGTGCGTGAGTGGCCATATCCTATATATCAGAATTAATACTGTGCAATCAAAAGGAATATCCCTGAGGTACTCAGCAACCCTAGAAAAGAAGGTTATAATAATCTCCCCACTGGAGAAGAGAACCAGCTTGGAGGAGTGGTGCCATTCTGACCACATTAAATAAGCTATAAGAATTGCCCGTATCATTAATGGGGGCCAAGGCCAAAGGAAACCCTACACCCTTCATTACCGGGCTAAACTAAAGGAAGCCAAACATTATTAAGGCCAAGCCTATGGAAACCTGCAGCTACAGGTGATGGAAAAGTATTCTACGCCCAAAATTAATAATAGCCATGCTAAACAAAGCTTAACATTAGTAAGCAAGGAAGAGGCCAGAACCGGAAAAATTCAGTTCAAAGTACAACTTTTCAAGATGGCGACCCTGATCGTCTGCCGATGTATTTAAAGAGTGGAAAGGACTTGCAATAGCTTATATAAAAATAAAAGTGCCTCAAGTCGTCACTAGATACAAAAGTGACTTTATATTAGCAGTAAAAGTCAAAGGAATTGACTATTTTCGTCGAAGAATCAAGAATTCTGTCGCGAATTTCGGACCAGAGCAGTGTCCTTCAAAGTCAGCGAGTTTAGGCCTAACCAGAGCCTAAGGTTACAGAACATCACTGTATTCCTTGCTTGGAGAAGTCTCAAGGAGGATTTTTTGTTGTTGAGGCAACAGATAAGTTGATTTATCGTTACATACAGCTTGACTGTAGATAATATCTGTTGGCCTGAATTTTAATTGCACAATTATTGTTTTCATTATGTCAATGTGTTTGTAACTAGCGGGAGGATGGTGGGACTTGGTTTGCTCATTAAATACCGCGAAAGCTAGGTCTAATGAGTAAATTAAACGTTCTGTAGGTAGTATCTGTGTAATTCTTACTGAGGAGCCAGTATATTTTGCTGGTTAAGTAAAAGAACTGCCTCATCTGAATTTAACAGATCCATTTTTTTGTATAGTCATGTCTCCATATTGTTTGTTATCATAAGTACTGTCATTGTAATATTTTACTTAGTTTTGTAGCCTACATTATTGTTTGTAATATTGTCTATTCTCGCCTTGCTATCTTTGATTTATAGATGTCATAATTGTTGTGATATGCGACGTGTCTTGTTCTAATATTATAGAGCATTAGTTGAAATTATTGTTATATTATATGTCATATTTAATCCTTGTTTTAACCATTTGCATTTTCTTTATTTGCTCTAACCCTGTCTTGTTGTCCTTACTTGTTGTAGTTCCTATTTTTTTCATTGCTCCATATTGTCTATCTGAGTACATCTATTATTGCATTTGTAAATTGATTTGAGATTGGTGGAGTGAATATTGAATATAGCTGACATATTCATATATATATATAAGTTGAAATATTGTGTACATATTGATAAGCACAATAATTGGAAATTATGCCTACGCTGGACGATTTTATCCAGGAGTGTGAGGATGATGGATTGCAGGGCCCAGATCTGGAGGAATCTGTAATAGAGCGATTCTTAGGTCAGGCGGCATCAGATTTAGAGGATTTTGCGAATGTTAATTTCCATTCTACTCCTCATGTGAAGATTGCTAAGGAAATAGCAGATTTACTGCGTATGGACCTCCGTATGTTTCTGGGGCGATATATTCATGTAAAACATGATCATGTATTGAAAAACTTACGACATGCCTTTCTCGACAACTATGTTCTTGAGAATAACAAAAAGGACAAACATTGTTGTAGAGAAAGGGCTCTTACTAATGAGCTGAAGCAATTAAAAATAGAATCTGAGCAACAGGTGGCGGTCCTGAAATAAGATAATTTGAAACTGTATAATCTTAATACTCGCCAGAAAAAGGAGCTAGAAGATGAGGTGAACTCATTAAAAAATTTACTTGATAGACAAGAAAATGTCAATAGTGAACTTGATAAGATTAATGCCACTTTGAAGGTGAATTGTCATGCACAGGTGACTCAGATTCAAGAACTGACATCTGAGGTATATCTTTTAAGATTGAAAGTTGATATGACAATGGAGGTAAGAGATCAAGAAGAAGTACAATTAGCTTAGGAAAGAAGAGCAGAAGACATGGCTCTTGAAAAAGAAAAATTAGCCTACGCTCGAACTGATATAGAGGTAGAACAAGAGCATACAGAGGACATAGACAGATTACAGGAGGGGGCATATTTTGAGAGATTACTTCTGGAGGAGAGGTGTAAAAATGGCAACTTTGAAGGGATGAATAAGAGGCTAAATGATGAAATTTCACTAAAAGACTTGGAAATTGCTAAGTCAAGAAAAAGGGTTGAGGGGTTGATAGATATTGTGTTAAACAAAGATATATTGTCAACCATGAAACATGAAAAACATCTGGTACAACAGGCCAGCAGTACTAAGTGTGGTATAAATATGTTACCACGGCCTGATAGAGTGAAGAGATCATGTCGAGGCAGGTACAACTTCCCTCGACATCACTCTGATACCAGTATCTCTGGTCAGAATAATACTGCCTGTTCTGATAGTGAGTCATGGAGGCATGCTCTTATTACATTTCCTCTTAAGAATTGGGATCATATGGTCAGGGGTCATACAAGGTATACTGATAGGACTCAGAAAGTTACATTGAATATTGAGGATAAAGATAAGAAAAATATACCTAATCGAATTATTGCCAGTGCATCTGAAAAAAAAATGCTTCAACATGCCGATTGTTACGGTATATGTTATTAACGCCGTCTGCTAAAGGTTAGCAGACGTGCAATTGTAAAGGTTAAGACATTTAATATATTGCGATAGATGTTTCAATTATTGAACGCTCCATACACGATCGATTATGACGTGTCTAGCGTTGTTTGGGTCACAGTCGGTAACTAGGAGACGCTACCCTTTGTTACTTGACCGCCAAGCTGAATAGCTGCGTTTTCTAACCTTCCAATTCAATGGCATGATATAGCCATTTATATGTGCATTTATGATGGACCAGGGTCAGTCCTATAACTCTATATGAGAGGAAACTTATGGAGGTTAGTGATTAACTAAATCCTTGGAAGGAGAAAGATAATCGTCTACTTTATACGAAGTAATTAGACTCACAGTCTCACTGTCGGCAGGTAGCCATTCTATCTGCGCGTGCATATAGCTGTGATGTTCTGACGACAATTACTGCATTGTATCCTTAAACGGACATTGACACGTAAAACAGCAGTCTACGCTATTGATTGATTGATGCATGTACCTCATGTGTGAATTGAACAGTTTATGTATGTGTGTAATCCATATTAAATTGTGAAGGACTCGAACCGGAGGCATTATTCGTTGAATCACGTTACACCATTCAACCTTATGAATTACGTATTTTATGTCAAGTTGCTGAGTTAATAAGATGAACAGTTGTTTACATCTTGATGCCAAGTTCAGGCATTACGACAAACCGAAGGTGAGGTTCACCCCATTCGCGTAAGAACATTAGCACGATCAGAATTCAGGCAACACAACCAGTAACCCCACACGAAAGTCCTTCAACAAAACTGGCGGCCGATTGCGGGGATCGACAGAAGAGAAAAAAATTTTTCTGTGTTCCACACGCCTCCACGATATTTACGTTTGAATGAAAATCACATGACCATTACGAAGCTGACGTGACGCACGTGATCATGAATAGCAACATGACGTCACTGTTGCATTGTCGCCGTGAAGAAGACATCTTTTCAACGCCTTTCTAGTTCGCTTCAAATTTATCAAGATGCACAAGATGGACTACCGTTGCCTGCCCATCAGGAGCAGACAGTCAAAGGCACAGGCCTAGCCGTCGACGACAACGAGCATCAAGTGAAGCAGCAAATAAAGATAAGTTTAGCTCAATAACTATTGTCGTTAACGTGACAGTGCTAACTGAGTCCATGCCTTCTGCCTACATAGGCATGTTTTTACCTATGTTTAATGTACTTTTTGTTGTTTTAAGGTGTTGTTAACTAGCGGGCCGGTTGGAGGGAACTGAAATCTCTGGGGAATGTCGCGAACAGCTGACCACCTAGATTTCAGTCGGTCTTAGGGCAGTTAAACGATCGCACTTTTTGGGAGCTCCATCGAAGATTCTGCCGAATGGACTGCCTGTCCAAATCTGCTGTCGTTTGACGATTGTGTTAGCTGTACCGTTCCGTAGATAACTGGTGTATTTTATTTGTACTAAGTTCACATTTTTATTCAGTTTTGTATCATGTTCGTTAACTATTTCGTCCAGTCTACTCTTACTATCATTTATTTGATGATTGTTAAATGTTCGTCCGTTATGAGTCCTGTGATGTCATCATTTTTTGCAGTCATTTTTTTGTGTGTGTACTTTGCATATTCAGTTGACCTCGGGTCAATCTTTGACCCTTCGTTTTCCGTGTGACACTTCCGCTTGTTTTATTTAGTTCATAAATTCATTTTTAATTGTGAAAATGTCTTGTTTGCGTCTTGACATTGTTTGTACCCTTTAGTTGCATCATTGTTTTGTTTGTACTCATGATATATATTAAATACTACATTAATAATATGATATTATATTCAATAATACACTTGTAATTTAATTTAATTAATTTTTTCTGACATTTAAGGTTAATATGGGACATTGCATAATTATGCAGTGATAGTCCAAGAAATTAGCACTACAATTTATAAGAGATGCCTAGGGCATAATAATAATAATATAATATATATATATTGACCAAATAAAATAATCTTATAGTCTACCTTTGAGGTGACAGACCCATTGTATATTATTTAATATACTTTTCTGGTACTAAGAGAGTGACTTAGTACATTGAACAATATAATTACTAGGAATCATACCCAACATTATTGGATATTAAGATTAATTGTGTGATGTAATTACATTATAGTTAACAGATATCATAACTATTTATGATATAGTTAGTACTTAGATACAATATTGTTACAAAATATTGTCTATTAGTTGAACTTAGACATAAGAGTTCAGTACTGTTGTGATTATTTATATTGAATATTCCTAAGTTGAGTAAGTATAATAATTACTCTGAAGCTACTATTGACTATTTTAATCAGTAATTATCAATAATTACTTACAGATAAAAGTCAAAATGCTTACTATAGACCATTTCGTTAAAATTGGTAAAGAATATGGTTATAAATCCCAAGAACTTCGTCAGTTTGCTGAGGCAGAACTGGAAAAACATAAAGCAGAAATGGAGGAACAAAAGGCTGCATTAAAGAAAGAGGAAGCAGAACGTGAGATGAAGCAAATTGCCAAGGAAAAAAGATTAAGAGAAATTGCTCAACAGGAAGAAGAGAATAAATTGAAACGAGAGGAAATTATTTTACAACAAGAAATGGAATTGGCGCGTATTAAATTGGAGACAGCAAGATTACAAGCACAAAGTGCTGATGCAAACCAGAATAATAACGCACAAAATGGATCGTCATCCAGCCAAACTAAACATTTCTACAACTTTAAATTACCCACTTTCAACTTAAACGTGGACGACCTTTCATCGTTCCTGTCACGTTTTGAACAGACTTGCAAAACAAATCATTTGCCCGAAGAGTCATGGGTACTCAAGTTAAATGAATTCTTGGTTGGAGAACCATTGACGGCTTCTCAAAATGCTGACCCATCAATAGCAAATAACTACGGTGCTATTAAGTCCTTGCTTTTACGAAGGTTTCACCTGGACGAGGAACACTGTAGGTTGAAATTTAAGGGAATTTTACCTGAATCTCCAAAAGATTTTGCAGGATTCATTGCGAACATACGCAATACATTTAATAGATGGGTTGAACTGGCAGAAGTCAACAAATCGTACGACAAATTAGTTGATTTGCTACTACGGGATAAGGTATTATCTTCGGTTAGCCAGCCATTCTTTGCATATTTGCAGGAGCGTAAACCAGGTACTATTGACGAGTTCGAAAAAATTTCTTTCAACTACTGTTCGGCACATCCGAATGCAACCATTTCTAACTCCTCATTAAGAGAACCTCTACCTGTGGCGTCTAATATGGCCCACAATCATAATAACAAACAAAGACATCACAGTGTAGACAGAAGTAGGTTCCAAAGAAATCACAATGTTAACTTTCAAAAGGGACATAATAATGATTTCAACAATAAAAATGAGTTCAACAGAGGTAGATCACGAGATAGAAATTATTCACCTCAAACAAACTACCACAATAGTCAACATAACACTAATTATAATCGATCACATACCCCGAAAAATAACAATAACTGGAATGGTAATAATCATGGCTCGAGACATCGAGATAATAGTTACTATAGAGGACGACGAGATAATTCTAACAATTATACTCGGAATCGATCTCATTCTCGGGGATCATCTCATTACAACCATAATACAGGGGCGGCAGTTACAAATAATACTACCCCTATAGCTCAGGTCCCACTTGACAATAATACAACACAGTCTTCTGCTGCATGTTTTGCTATTAATTATAATGTGGCAAATAGTTGCCAACAATGCAATCTTATTTTTCAGAAGGCGAAAGAAACAGTGCTTAACTGCGGACATATTACACCAGAGGTAGGTCTTGCAGTCAACGATGGAACAGGCTTACTAATTTTTAACAGGGGAATCGTTAATGGATCCGTCGTCTCAGTGCTGAGAGATTCAGGATCCACGACGATTGGTGTACGTCAGTCGCTGGTACATCCTAGCTGTGCGACAGGAGAATACGTCCGCTGCATGACATTTGGTGGAACTATTGAGTTTTACCCCACAGCTATTGTTCATATTAGAACACCCTTTTTCACAGGGAATGTAAAAGTATGTATGCTAAAAAAGCCTATTGCTGATCTGATGGTTGGTCGTATACACGGCAGTAAAGATTGTACTCCAGATGAGATCATAGAATGGGAGAAACATAACCTATGCACTGGAAACGCCGTGACGACTAGAGCGCAGACTCAACTCATGGAGAAAGTTGGTGATAATAAAATGGATGTAGACAACCAAGAGGAATTTGTAGTCAATTCACCTATTGACAGGGAAACATTTGCAACCAAACAAAAAGAGGATAAATCTTTAAAAAAAATTTTTAAGCTGGTTGATAAAGTTGACAATCTATCCTCAGGTAATAATAACAAACATTGGTTTGTTATTAAAAATGACCTATTGATTAGATGTTTTAATGACAAATCACAAATGAAACAACAAGTTATGGTCCCGTATACTTTTAGACGGTACATTCTTCAACATGCACATGACTCACATTGTGCTGGACATATGGGATATACTCGAACACGATCTCGAGTACTGTCTTCATTCTTTTGGCCAGGAGTGTCAAGAGATATTTCGCAGTATGTACGTTCCTGTACTACATGCCAAGAAGTGAAAGCACGTGGAGCTTTTCACACGGCGCCTATTCAGGCTTGCGATATCTCAGTAAGACCGTTTGACAAGATGGCCATAGATATTATTGGTCCATTGCTACCATCGGCCAGAGGACATAGATTCGTCCTTACGTGCATTGATTTGTGCACACGATGGCCAGAAGCTATCCCATTAAAGACCACCACTACCACAGATGTAGCTGATGCACTACATCTCATCTTTTCTAGAATAGGGTTTCCTAGAAAACTTTTATCAGACCATGGGTCACAGTTCATATCTGACACCATGAAGGAAGTCATGAAAACCTGGAACATTGATAGGAATTTAAGTAGTATTTATCATCCTATGAGTAATGGTGCAGTTGAAAGACTTAACCGTACACTTAAACAACTACTACATAAGGTTACTGTTAAGCACCCTCATGACTGGGACAGAGCACTCCAAGCTGTTCTATTTGCGTATCGGGAGGTACCGCATGAACAAACTGGCTTCTCTCCCTTTGAATTAGTTTTTGGTGCTCCCCAAGAGGTCCTATGGGACTAATAAAAGACTTATTAATTGACGCGGAGATGACTCAGGACACTCAGTCATCTTACGAGTATGTGATTAATCTTCGGAAGAACATTATTGAGTCTTGCCAGTTGGCAACAGCTTCTTCTGAGGCTGCAAAAGCTAAGGCTCGATCTCTACAAAATAGGTCTCGACGATTACGCCAATTATTCCCAGGCGATGAGGCTTATGTGTTACTTCCTCACAACAACAATAAATTATTGATATCTTGGAATGGTCCTTACAAAGTCATTGATAAAATTTCCGACGTTGATTACGTCTTAGATATCAAGGGACACAAAAAGATATTTCATATTAACATGCTCAAGCAATTTCATACACGTCCTGAACACTTACAGTCAATTTTTCATGAACTAGATGACAACACAGTATCTACTTGTTATTATTCTAACTTATCCGTCATCCAGGAAGAAGAATCTTCTTTTCCTGAGGTACAGTTGCCGTTACCGGTACCAGTAGTTCAACCTACTGAATCTTGGCGGGATGTAACCATCTCTTCAACGGTTACACCGCAACAGCGTCTACAGATTGCTAATCTCTTACAATCTTATCCAGATGTGTTGACCGACGTCCCGGGTCGCACATCGGCTATCAGTCATGACATTACTCTCAATGACAATACACCTATTCGTGTACATCCCTATTCGGTTCCTTTACATTTCCTTGCTAAAACTACTAAGGAACTTGAACAGATGTTGTCTCTGGGAATCATTGAGACTAGTAATTCGCCATTCTCTTCTCCATTAGTGATTGTCCGGAAGAAGGACAATAACATCAGACTATGTGTTGACTATAGAAAATTAAATGCTAAGACTATAGTTGACAGCGAACCACATCCACTTATCGACGACTTACTGCCACGTCTATCCAACGCAACTATATTTAGTAAGATAGACTTAACTAAAGGTTATTGGCAGATACCACTGACCGAAAAGGCTAAGTACTACACCGCATTTTCCACTCCACAAGGTCTATACCAGTGGAATGTGATGCCTTTTGGGCTTGTTAATGCGCCAGCTACCTTCATTCGCCTGATGCGACAAATTTTATCAGGTAGATTAGACGTTATTACGTATATTGACGACATATGCTTGTTTAGTTCGTCGTTTGAGGAACATGTTTCGGGACTTAGATATGTTTTCGACACTCTAAGGAATTATCATCTAACTGCTAAACCTACAAAGGTGCAGATCGCGTGTAATGAGATAACCTTTTTGGGACATATCATTGGAGCGGGATATATCCGAACGTTACCTAGTACGGTCTCCAAAATTCTAAACATAGCAGTTCCTCAGACGAAGAAACAGGTCAGGAGTTTGTTAGGACTTGTTCAATATTACAGTAGATTCATACCAAACTTGTCATCCATCACGGCTGTATTGTCTTCATTGTTAAAAAAAAGACATGCCGGTGAAGGTGACATGGACTGGTATATGCAATGAAACTTTCAACAAAATTATAAATTTGTTTTCGCATGAACCAATTTTAAGACTTCCCGATGCTTCCAAAAGATTTTTCTTACGAACAGATGCTAGTAACTACGGCATCGGTGCATGCCTGCTCCAGAACCATGATGGCGTTCTACATCGTACATTATATATTTCAAGAAAGCTAAAGCCGGCAGAAACAAAGTATTCCACAGTGGACAAGGAACTTTTGTCAGTTATATGGGCAATCACAAAACTGGAAAAGTTCTTGCTTGGTGCTCCATTCACCATTCAGACTGACCAGCGTGCTGTAGCATCTTTGCGTAGATCAAACCACAAAAGCCCAAAACTCGCCAGATACGCGATCATCCTGCAGCCATTTGAATTCTCCATTGAACATATTCCTGGCACTGAAAACATTGTGGCGGATGCGTTGTCACGTAATCCTATTGACGACGAATAATCAACATTGACATTCCTAAACTACGTCAATCATCACTACATTGGATAGAACGAAGTATCAACTATAAGGGAACTAACCTTGACTTCAATTTAATAATTATAAACACTATATGCATCACAGAATTGAACTAAAGACAATCAAGGTATACATATTGACATTGAAACTTCGTCTAACGTCCATACACAATATATGAATATTCGTTCAACAATCATGGAACAATATCTGACGACAAGTCGAACTTATTATCCTATGTGCACTTAATTCTTGGATCCTAGGATAATTGACATTTCTGTCCGACGTAAATGCTTCAACACTTTGTCTAAAAGAATTCATCAGGATCAGGACTACGGATGGATCATCATATCCTATACTAATTAATTAGTTAACTTAACTTCTTAATTGAATTAATATCAATAAAATGAAATGTGAGAAAAAAATGAAATGAAAAAAACAAAAAAAGAGAACGAAATATAAAAAGAAGAAATTATGAAAAGAGAAAATAAATCTCACACAAGTATTAGATTAATTTTTTTTTAATGTACCTATACGTTATTTAGTTAGTTAAATTAGATAGTTATTATTCACTAACACTTAACACACACAATTAAGTTAAACTTATATTCGAATTTCTTTCTATTTCTTCTCACTTATTTGTCTTTTCTTCTCTCATAACATCGTGTTACATTAGAATCTTAATAATTTAACTCTTAGTTTAATTAATTAATTTAATTTTAATTAGTCAAATTAATTCCTATATGACATACTAATACGACAGACCTTACTTTAATTTAATTCTATCATTCACTATTGACATTACACATTTTATTTAGTTGATATAATAATATGCATAATATTGATATATAATATGATTAATGTTAGATGACTATGACAAATAGTTAGTTGACATGACCGCGACACGGTTCTACTCAGAACATCGTCGGCCATATGTCACAATTGTGTTAAATTTTTTGAAAAATTGTTAAGTCGGATAGATCTTGAAAAAAAATCTATCGATTTTTTTTCCCCGGTGTACAGGGAATTGTTACGGTATATGTTATTAACGCCGTCTGCTAAAGGTTAGCAGACGTGCAATTGTAAAGGTTAAGACATTTAATATATTGCGATAGATGTTTCAATTATTGAACGCTCCATACACGATCGATTATGACGTGTCTAGCGTTGTTTGGGTCACAGTCGGTAACTAGGAGACGCTACCCTTTGTTACTTGACCGCCAAGCTGAATAGCTGCGTTTTCTAACCTTCCAATTCAATGGCATGATATAGCCATTTATATGTGCATTTATGATGGACCAGGGTCAGTCCTAGAACTCTATATGAGAGGAAACTTATGGAGGTTAGTGATTAACTAAATCCTTGGAAGGAGAAAGATAATCGTCTACTTTATACGAAGTAATTAGACTCACAGTCTCACTGTCGGCAGGTAGCCATTCTATCTGCGCGTGCATATAGCTGTGATGTTCTGACGACAATTACTGCATTGTATCCTTAAACGGACATTGACACGTAAAACAGCAGTCTACGCTATTGATTGATTGATGCATGTACCTCATGTGTGAATTGAACAGTTTATGTATGTGTGTAATCCATATTAAATTGTGAAGGACTCGAACCGGAGGCATTATTCGTTGAATCACGTTACACCATTCAACCTTATGAATTACGTATTTTATGTCAAGTTGCTGAGTTAATAAGATGAACAGTTGTTTACATCTTGATGCCAAGTTCAGGCATTACGACAAACCGAAGGTGAGGTTCACCCCATTCGCGTAAGAACATTAGCACGATCAGAATTCAGGCAACACAACCAGTAACCCCACACGAAAGTCCTTCAACACCGATTAAGCTGTCTGCTCAGACATGTCTTAAATCTACAAGCAAAAAAAGACAGAAGTATCATGCTCAGTTCAGCCAGCATGATGCACCCTACAATGAGGATGTTACATCCAGAAAGAGGAATAATGTCCATGATTCTCATGGGATCACAGGTGCATACTCACGCACAGTTTTGGTGAGAAATCTACCACCAGGCACTTCATGGCAGGCACTGGGTGAATTTTTTCAATTCACAGCCGACGTAAAGTTTGTACGTCTTTTGCCAAGTGTCAGCTTCAATAATAGGGAAGCACTTATTTTCTTTTACTCCAATAGGGATGCACGCAGGGTTTTCCATCGTGACAACGGTGCTTACTTTCAGGACTATTGTCTTGATGTGCAATTAATGCATTATTCACTGTCATACAAATGTTGATACGTTCTTGATATTATTTCAATTTATTTCAGCTATCTTCTAGGAACAAGTTCAGATGTTTCCTATACTAATTATCCTTTTTACAGGTTTGCTGTCTTTAGGGTCTACTCAATTTTTATCGTAAATTTACCCCTAATTTTTCTGAAATTACATGTTTTATCGTCCCTTGTGAAGAAAAATTCACCCAACAGATTTATATGCAGCCATGAATGTTATGTTGCCTTAAATTATATTAAAATGTTGTTCTCAAAATTGCCTATCTTGAGATTGCCTGATCCTGCTAAACATTTTACCCTCAGAGTCGACGCCTCAAAATCTTCGATTGGCGGTTCGTTGTTGCAGGAATGGAATGGCTGTCTGCATCCCACACTCTACGTGAGTAGAAAACTCACGCCTACAGAGCAGAGGTATCCCATCATTGAGAGGGAATTACTGGCGGTGGTGTTTTGCTTTTCCAAACTACAGCGCTACTTGCTGGGAGCAAGTTTTACACTGGAAACTGACCAGAGAGCCTTGTCTTATCTGAAAACAGCACGCTTCAAAAACGAAAGAGCTGCTCGTGCCTCTCTGGCTCTCCAACCCTACGAATACCAGATAAAACCTATCAAGGGAAACATTAATGTCATTGCCGATGTGCTGTCTCGCTGTGTGAAACATCCACTGGTTGACGAATCAAATTCTGATTCAACACATTTATAAGGATCAAGTCTGCGTTATGTTGCTGTTTACAAGTCAAAAACAATAGCACAACTTTAACGTTGTATAAACTGCTACATGGACCATCCATTGACAAGAGTGGTACATACTTCAGAAAATTTTCTGCCGCAGTACTTCGTCATGTACAGAAACAGTTTGCTAAACTATGAACAGTATGCCAAGCAACATGATGATGATGTTTTTACGTATAACCTAGATTAACTAAGATATCAAACCCTTTGCCATGTGATTACTAATACGATTATTCAAGAACTATACTGCTATAGTACATGCAGAATTATAATATGACTATTTTCAAGATATAGTGGCAATGCGATTTGTTCAAGACACATTCTTTGAATTATTCAATAACTTTCCTTTTAAAATGTACTGCTACTTGCATAAAAAGGGAAACAACTAGAAAATGCCGATATCTGAAAATTCAAAGGGGACATAACAAAATAAAATTTTCATCTCAACTTGGAATTTGAAAAATGGAAAATACAGAATGAACAACAGTGACTTGCAATTCGATTCCTATTGCAGGGAAGACAAACATTGACAGTTGAAATACATGAAACTTACATGTTTCAAAGTACTTATGTGTTATTACAGATGAAAATAACTTTGCATCTTCGAGGATAATCTACAAATGCGTAGGAATTATGATCTAATGGAACTTTGTTCGAATATACGTGATTGAAAAGAACTCTCGTGCAACAATCAATATTAACATTAAATAGTTAATATCATTAGTTACTTAATATGTGTTTAATTCATCTAAACCACAGGAGGTTACATACATAGTGTAATGGATTATTTTAGTGTGTTCATATATTACTTAAAATATATTGTCACATTACAGTGTCTTAACATGATCAGTCATCCCATCACACTACATACATACAGATATGGATAACTATTTTGACATAATGTCGCAGTCACTCATTATGAATTGATTTGTCTGCCTCATAAGATCTATTATGTCTTTGATTGCTAATTATGCATGTCATTGATAAATAGGGAGACTTACATGACTGACATGACATAAGGTGTTTGTTGACATGGTGTGCTGTATGAGTGCCTTGACTGACACATATTGACTTTTTTTTCGCACTGCCCTATTATTAATATGGTGACCTCACAGTAGTGTCAAAAGAGATGTCTCTGAAATAGACAATGGGTTTAGTGATCTCATTACTGGATTCCACACCTTGTGTGTTTAATTGTCGATTGTGGAGCACGCATCTAGGTGCTATATCAATGAGGACAGTTGTAGGAGATTCTTGTGTCATCTGGTTACTCCAGTGATTTTATAGATTTGCAATGTAAATAATGAAAAGTTCCTTTTCAATATTTTACTGCAAGGGGGAGTAAATGTTATGTTTAAATATCATAACATTGGTTGAATACGATCACTTCCTGGTTTATTGTTTATAGACCGTTGTCATTAGTTTCCGGAAGTGACGTCTTGACTTCTGCACAAAATAGTAGCAGACGATGGCTTGTTAATCTGGTACACGAAGGCGTCTCTAGATTGCATTCTGCTTGTGTCTTTTGACAAGCGTGTATGGCCTGTGTCCCTTAGGACTATTTCTGAACGTGTCAGGATGGAGTGTATCCAGTAGGACCTTATTATATGAAAGCTATCTGCATTTTAATTATCACCTGCAAGTTATTTAACCAACCAGTAATTTACGCATTCAACACCGTGCGTAAGATCATCTTAGGCATTTAGCAGTGTGAGTGAGGATTTCAAGATGTACGTAAGTCATCGTATCTAATAAACTGTATGCAGGGTCAGATTACAGGACAGTAGGTAGACATGCTTAGATTAGCACTGGATGTCAATTACTATTCCATGTAGAGCATAGCGTCAATAAATGTTGGAACTGTCAAAGCTGTATGCTTTCATTATCTGAGTGCCAGTTACGGGCCATTGAAAAGTGCGTGAGTGGCCATATCCTATATATCAGGATTAATACTGTGCAATCAAAAGGAATATCCTTGAGGTACTCAGCAACCCTAGAAAAGAAGGTTATAATAATCTCCCCACTGGAGAAGAGAACCAGCTTGGAGGAGTGGTGCCATTCTGACTACATTAAATAAGCTATAAAAATGCCCGTAACAATCGCCAGTCAGAGCATGGCGGCTTCCAGTATATCAATCAGCCCAGCGTCTATAGCAGAATTTCAATCACCAGCCTTTGTGTGCCTAAACGGGGCACTCAGTCAAACCACAGTCAAGCCAGCCCAAACCGGATTTAATACCCAGTACGCAAGCCAATTCTAGCGCCGGATAAGAGAGCATGGGACCGTTTTGTCCTCAAGTAACTTCGTCTGGTGTATTTCTGGGTTATGTAGAACCTCGCTCTTAGGAGCGGCCAGCCAAAGATAGACAGTGTTCCAGCCCCCCTCGCGCAATTAGGGGTCACCAACGTTTAGCACCTACAAGGAAAGTTTTGTAGGTTTATTTCATCCCCTTGAAGGATATTTACATGTTAGACACTTTTCTGGAGCTAGCTTCTGGTCCCACGAAAGCAGACAGACTGACAGACAGTTTATTTCATTTCTCTGTGTTCTACAGGTTTTTTATGATTGGTGGTGTGTGTGTTCGTTGGTGTATTTTGCATATTTTTGCTTATTGTCAGGAGCCAAAAAACGATGGCATTTTATAACAGAAGCCGGCATGTGGCAGGTCCACAGGAAACATGGCAAAGTTCATTATGACAATATCGTTCCATCAAGCAGTAAGAAATGTGGCGTGAAATAATGTTGTAACGATGTATTTCTTCGTAGTAAGTCGTCTGTCAACAAACTTCAAACATTAGGCATCTTACAACAAGTGGCAGTAAAACAAAGTACGTTCCTCTCCTCTCCTTAATTCTAGCCGTTGTGTCTAATGGTTCGTGCAAACCACGAAGACCCAAGCAATGCGGCAGAGATATTCATGACAAAAATCTTAGATGCTTTAGTTTATACGAAAGTGGCGGCCTCCGAAAAATAGAGATGCCACGATCATGAGAACCAAGTCTCCACAAATCTTAGTAGCATGAAAAGAAAGTATGTCTTACTCGGACGACTACAAAATTCTAAAGGCCAAGACGGCTGACCGTTAGAATCCCCCAAAAAGCCTGGATCCATTACATCAGCGGTTTTCAACCTGTGCGCCGCGGCGCCCTGGGGCGCCATGACTGACGGTCAGTGGCGCCCTGCGTGGGCGTGGATTTTTTTCGTATTTAGCTGTAAAGAAAACACAGAGCTGTGGGAAATTTCTTTTTTGGTGTTTGTCAACCTGCGTGACCCCGGAGAAATTTCACTTTTGATGTTGGCCAGCCTTTGAAGTCCCGCTTCCCCGACCCGCCTCTCAACTCGGTGTTCATTTTGAAAAATACTTTCCTGAAAACTGTGACAGGTTTCAGTGGGTTCAAAATCCCTTCAGTAGTGATGCTCCTTCGGACTTCAGTACTGCAGAAGAGGAAGAACTGATAGAACTTTCATCAGACTCTTCACTACAAGCAAAGTTTCCATCCATGGCATTGCCAAAATTTTGGTATTCAGTAAAACAGAAGTTCCCAAGCTTGTGCAAGAGAGCACTGAAGATATTAATTCCCTTTGCAACCTCCTATCTATGCGAGACTGAGTTTTCAGCAGTGGCTGTCATAAAAACCAAGTTCAGATCAAGACTTGATGTGGAGAAGGAAATGAGGGTAGCTGTATCTCAATTGGTGCCAAGATTTGACAAGCTGTGTAACAACAAGCAAGCTCAAGTTTCACACTGTAGTGACTGGTACTTTATTCATCATATTTGTGTTTTAGTTTTACTGTACAAACATTTTGTTATGGAGATTGAATCATGAGTGCAGTATATCAGTGAAAGATTTTCAGACAAAAATAATAAAAAAATGTTAGAAAGAAACTACTTTATCTGTGCTGTTTTCTTTTTTATAGTAAGGGTTTTCAAAGTGCACTTTGTGTACATTTTTTCTTGTACGTATAATTTTTTCACAGATTGTCCAATTGCATTTTTTTTTAAATTTACGTTAAAAAATTACATTGTTAAAAAGCCTTTCCAAAGCTCTCCTGCTAAAAAAAAAGGTAGGCTAAATGTCCAAACATCGCTAGAGTTTTTACCAGTTATCCCAAAGGGAAGCCGAAGATAGAATGTAGTTGGTCAGGGGAGCCATGGACTCAAAAAGGTTGAAAACCGCTGCATTACGGCACTAGTGACCGGTGACGTCGCAACATATGCGGCGTTCAATGCAAGTGAAAAATCGTACAAAAAATGACTTTACTACAGACAGCCATATCTCCTCAAATCAATGGATATATGCCTGCGTGTAGCAACTTACTATAACATCATTTATAACCTTAACCGTCATCATGGCCAAATCCCCGACTATTCGTCTGTGTGTATCCGATTACCTCCCTCAGCTTGAACGACTCTTGGGCAGCACGAACAGCTTCATCCACTTTTCACTTCCTTCTAGTTTTCAGTGTGGGCTGAATGGACTTAGCAACGTCATCTGTTGACTCGCACAGCATCATTGCTAGCCTCACCTTTCCTACTTTGTATTCTCCAACAGCTGACTTGAAGGGAAGCAGAAGCTTTGCCTTCTTGCAGTACAGTGCTACGTCTGACAGACCTGGTGGCACTCCTAGCCATTTCCTCATGAACTTGTTGACCTTTTGCTCTATAGCTTCCACTGTACTGGTGCTTATTTCATATATAAGCAGTGGCCATGGCAATTTAGGTATCAACATGAACTGAAGGCAACACAGTTTGAACTTTCCTAGGAGTCTGCTTTGGTCTATGATCTGTAGTCCTCATTCTGACATTTCCATTGTCTGTTGAACTGCCCTTTGAGTCTTTTAATGAGGCATTATACACCCTGCCAAGACTTTTCACGAGTTTCTCAATGCAAGTAGGGATTCTCTGGTTTGAAACCATGCATGTGACCTCAGATATCTTCCCTTTCCTGACTGATAGGCTTCTAGACATCTTAGGTTTGAAACTCATTCTGCACCAACTGACTAGTTCATCCACGCGTGCTAACATTCTCCAGGCCTAGTGTTCATCTGATATCAGAATTGTTGTTTCATCAATGAATGCATTAAGCGGTGGCTTGTGACACCTTCCGTTGAGCTTCAGACCTGTTGCAAATCCTTCAGCCGCTTTGAGGATTACCTGCATAGCCAACACGAATAGTACCGGAGAGATGGTACATCCCATCGCAATTCCAACTTGTAGGTCAATTCACTTCGTTGTTTACTCTCTGGTTGAAAATCTGACAGAGAACCCTGAGAAATACAGCTTCATCTTTGCTGCAATTTCTTGTGCAACATGGTACATTTCCAGGACCTGCCACAACATCTGGTGTGGAACTGATCTATACGCATTTGCTAGGTCCAACCAGATTACATGGAGATTTGTTCTGTCAGACTTTGCCTTTTGAATTGCTTCCCAGATCATTGTGGAATGCTCTAGACACTCTGGTGTACCTGGGATACCTCCTGTCTAGATGGTAGTGTCAATGTTTGCATTGTCCAGAAGGTATGTGGTGAACCTTTTAGCCATCACTGAGAAGAATATCTTCCCTCCCACATTAAGTAGTGAAACTGGTCTGAACTGAAGCGGCTCATCTTTGTGAACATCTGAATAAGATATTTTTCCAGATCTTCTGTCCCGATGTTTAATGTTCCCGACCGTGGCTGTTCAAATAGTTCTTTGGCAAACTTGAAGGGCTCCCTGAAAAATCTCTCCCTATCCCTCCGTGTTTTCCTTCTTTTCCTGCACAACCTTTCTGCTCTACACAAAGCATTATGTTGGCCTTTCAGGTGCTCCCAAACCTTTCGTAATCCTTCCTTCTCGGTGTCCACTGCGTTCTTGAACTGTCTTCGGGCATGCTACTTCTGTTTCCTGATCTCTTCTATTTTGATTTGTCTTCTACTTTTTTGTGGTGGGTTACTTTCTTTTGCCTCCCTGACTCCAAACACTTTGCGACGGTTAAGATAAATTATGTCGCTGAAGATTTCCAGCTTTTTCTCCAAGGTTATCTGCTTCAGGTAGTTATCCAACTCTTTTGGCAAGGCTTCGTCTAGCTGTTCCCAAAGCCCTTTTGCACTGGCGGGTGGAAACTTGATTGCATCTCTTTTCCCGTCCAAGAAGTGTGCGAGATTATCATCAGGCAGATCAACTCGAATATTCTCTGCGCTGTGGATTGACTCCTGGCTGAGGTCTTCTAACGTCTTACCCGAAGCGCAGAAATCTGCAGGAAAAGTGATGCTGACTGTTTTTTGGGACGGCAACGGTGTCCTTTTGAAAGATTGTCTGCCTCGTGGCAACACAGTTAATGGACAGTACTATGCAGATCGTCTCACAAAACTAAGAAAGGTTGTGACCAGGAAACGAGGGATAACGCGCATTCAAAATCTTCCTTTGCTTCAAGACAACGCGCCCTCTCACAAAGCACGGCTTGTGCAGCTAGCAGCCAACGATTTGAGTATTGAAATTCTTCCACCCACCATATTCTCCAGATTTGGCTCCATCAGACTTTTTTCTATTCTCAAATCTTAAAAAACAGCTAAAAGGAAATCATTTTGACAGCGATGAAGAGGTTATACTGGCATGTGATGACTGGTTTAGTTTGAAAAATAGGGTGTTCTACTCCCAAGGTCTTTTCAAGGTCAAGCAGAGATGGCAGAAGTGTGTCAATTCAGACGGTGGCTATATTGAAAAAGAATAAACACTATACACAATTTCAGCTCTCTGTGACATGTCCTTCATGGTCAGGCCCAAGACTTATGTCAATCCCCTTGTATATATATATATATATATATATATATATATATATATATATATATATATATATATATATATATATATATATATATATATATATATTTTTTATATTATTTATTTAACGTATAAGCACAATTGTGATTGTCCCTATTTACAATGATTTGACAAATGTGATGGTCACTTTCTCATATCGGCAGTTTTTCATATTATTTGGAATTGAAAACAAAATATATCCTAATTTTAACCCATCAGAGGTTGAACGGGATACTTTTCTTGATTAAAATAAAAAATTAAAAAAATCCGCAAGAAAAATTACTCAATTTTATTTGCTAAATAAATATGAGATAAGTGATGCTGCTGCGCTTGTTATTGTAAATCATTTGAAAATGCTAGTCAGTGAGCTTAATGTTAGATTTTCTGATTTATATGGTAGGTCGCGAACAGTCAAATACTATGGAAGGCAACCCGACATAAATGCCTGTTGGAATCGGATGCACTGGGCCACAGACCTAACGAAAGAGTGCAACGTACATCGCTCGATGATGACCACACTAAAAATGTTTACATATAAAACATACATATGCCTAAATGGCAGAGAAGAGTTCTATATTCATACTTACTCAATTTTTTAAATAATAATTTATTTCACACTTTAAAACATATATACTCCTTAATGGCGGAGAAGAATACTATTTACCTAGTTAAACGTTGTGCTAAATAAATAATTTCACATTTCAGACGACGGCCTTGACTTATATTGAACGCGAAAGTCAACAAATTAGGTTTTGTTAGTGCTTGTCAGTGTGCACTGGGAATTATGGTAATGATAATAATAATAATAATAAATTCTTTAATCACCAAACACGGCACATAAGGCAGAAACCAGTGCTCTCCAGGTTGTTCGTTGTGACGCCACTCCTCTTAGCTCTTGCACATTATTTAGGCCCAACGTTCTTCCTTCTCTTATTATTGTTCTTCTGAGTGTTTCTTTTGGTCTTCCTTTTTTCCTCTTACCCTCAGGAACCCAAGTGAGCTAATATGAAACAAATATAAAGGTATGTTATCAGGCACTCGCAGGAAATAAAGAAGTAGAACACCAGACAACAGAAAAACAACAGACATGAGTGGCTTACCCAGGATTTGAACACTGGACCTTCCGTGCGACAACCCCGCCTAGCCATGCAAGCGAATCACACTATCCGCTCCGCCATCTACGCATCATCTAAAAATGATGTTTCAATGGCAGGTCAATAGTGCGAACCACAATACACGACACCAGAAGTCCTCCATGGGCAGTTCAGCCTATTAATGACGCAATCACTTCTGTTGTATTTCTATCAAGCAGTATAGGCCGAATCCAACAAGACCCTTAGGACCTTAATACTGTGTGATTCGCTTGCATGGCTAGGCGGGGTTGTCGCACGGAAGGTCCAGTGTTCAAATCCTGGGTAAGCCACTCATGTCTGTTGTTTTTCTGTTGTCTGGTGTTCTACTTCTTTATTTCCTGCGAGTGCCTGATAACATACCTTTATATTTGTTTCATATTAATTTACTGTTTACAGGCCTCAGGTTTCCCTCCCTTATTTGTAATAAATGTTTGTACAATACCAAACCTACCCACTATCCTGTTCTCACTGTTCTAGTCTACTATCATTTACTGGACACAGTATTAAGGTCCTAAGGGTCTTGTTGGATTCGGCCTATACTGCTTGATAGAAATACAACAGAAGTGATTGCGTCATTAATAGGCTGAACTGCCCATGGAGGACTTCTGGTGTCGTGTATTGTGGTTCGCACTATTGACCTGCCATTGAAACATCATTTTTAGATGATGCGTAGATGGCGGAGCGGATAGTGTGATTCGCTTGCATGGCTAGGCGGGGTTGTCGCACGGAAGGTCCAGTGTTCAAATCCTGGGTAAGCCACTCATGTCTGTTGTTTTTCTGTTGTCTGGTGTTCTACTTCTTTATTTCCTGCGAGTGCCTGATAACATACCTTTATATTTGTTTCATATTAATTTACTGTTTACAGGCCTCAGGTTTCCCTCCCTTATTTGTAATAAACCCAAGTGAGCGCCTGTAGTGGTATTCTGTTGTTTTGCATTCGTAGGACATGACCGATATATGACCATCGTCTTTTCCTTATATAGTCGGAGACATATTTCTGCCTAGAGTCTTCTCTTATTTGTCGATTAGTCTTGAATTCTTTCCAACTGATGTTCATGAGTTTTCTAAGACATTTGTTCTCGAATGTATTCAGCTTGTTCTCCAATGATTTTGTTATTTTCCAACTCTCACAGCCGTATGTTAACACTGAGATAACATTTGAATTAAACAGACGAAGCTTGGTATGTATATTCAATGATCGTAATTTCCAAATGTTAGATAATCTATTGAAGGCGCTAGCTGCCAAAGCAATTCTAGTATGGATTTCTCTTGTTGTGTCACCATCCTGAGTCATTTTACTGCCTAAATAATTGAAACTTTAAACTTTCTGTAGTTTTTCCCCGTTCAAGATGATATCAAAGGTCTCGTTAGAAAAGTTCATAGCTTTAGTTTTAGAGGCATTTATTTGGAGACCTATTTTAACCGAGAGATGACACAAATTATTTACTGCTTCTTGGGATTGTCTGGGTGTTGAACTTAAGAATGCTAAATCATCTGCGAAATCCAGGTCCCCCAGGAATTTTCCATTTGTCCATTTTATACCTAATTGTTCATTGTGGGTAATGATAAACCTTTCTTTTTCTCTGCGTTACGAGCAGAACACGATGTTGTGTACAAGACAGTAAAATAGATCATTTCTAACTAAAACGTGGGAAGTATGAACAACAGAGTATATTAATATTAGATTATTCACAGGCAAGTAGTTTGCCCACCCATGCAGAATAGATGTTGAGAATGGACAAGCCAAGAGAACTACACGTTATAGTCAAACAGTTTAAAAAAAAAATGAATACATTAATGATTACTGGGGGTATGGCGGGGCAGTGAAAGTCTCGTGAAGGTAAAGAAATACATTTTACTAATGACACATAAAGGGAATATTGAATTTTAACACAAATACCTCAAGACTGTACGCCGACCTCTTTTTAAAAATTCGTGTGTATGTTTCACACCACAGAAAGTATGAAAAGACTACCATTTTAGGACTTAAAAGAAAAACAAACACACGCACGCACGCACACATACGCACAATTCAGAAATTATAATTTACTTGAAATAAATCGATAAGAGGTATGATTCAATGATCAGATATCAGCTAATGAACATAAAACCAGGTATTAAAGACATAATATATCCAATTATAGCCCGTCAGAGGTTGAATGGAATTTTTTCCTATTATAGGAAACTCTATACAGAGCGATACAACAGGAGGCAATCTGATCATCAAAAATTGTCCCCCCGTCGATCAAGTGTTTCGGCCCCTTAATCTCCTTTCCACTTTACGGGGGGGGGGGGGGGGGGGGGGGGGGGGGGGGGGGGCAAGGGGGGGGGAGTGCACTTAGGTCATGACTCCCAAGTGTCAGGCTCCAGTTGTCTAGCGCAGAGAATTGAACTCACTCCATCTTGGTTGCAGCTTCCAAATTCATTCCTATTTCCTGTTAGCTGGAGGCAATTGTGAAAGTAACCCCTATGTTGAAAACAAATTACTGTCTCGAGTTCCATTGCCCGTTGAGGTTGTTCCACAGCCAGCACGGTGCCTTTTCCACAGTTTCGCTGAGCCTCTTAAGTGCCCTTGTTCTTGACTGTCCCCTCAACTCCAATAGTTTCAGTAGATCATACACTGAGGCAGCTGCGAGACCTCTTGCACCCACCTCAACAGCCATGACCCTTGCAATAAAACCATCGCGTCTCAAGTCCGCGGCCATATCATTATACTTGGCTATTTTAAACGAGTGTTGCTCGTCGAATCTGGATTCAAATGGCACGGTCAGCTCAATCATTGTAATCTGGTGCGATAATGAGGAATGAAGCACTATATCTGGCAGTCTTCGAGATCTTCTGATACTCTCTGGATATGCCCTTAGCCCAGGTATGTCTACTGCCATTTCCCAATCATTTGCACAGTCAAGAAGAGATGGTAAACTGCTACTTGGTTTACTTGGTTTGGGATGTGCTGACTTTCTCGCTCTCAGAAAGTATGTATTTTCAGTGCTTGGTCTGACTTTACTGTTCGCCTTCACCCTTGCCAGGTCTACTGTAGCAGCCAGCTCATTTAGTACTTTGTTGTGGCGCCTTGTGTATCGCCCTTGCCCTAATGACACATTGGAGGCTGAGAGCACATATTCAACTGTCTGCCTCTCATGGTACAGGGGGCATTGAGCATCATCAGACTTTCCCCATCTCACAAGGTATGCGGACGATGGCAGGAGGTCATTCATTGCTCTGATAATGAAGTTGAGTCTAAGAGGTGCCATATGCCATATATCATTCCATGTCAAGGACCTTTGCAGGGCGCCTTCCCATGTAGTCCATTGGCCTTTTGGCAAAGTTTATTATGACAATATCGTTCCATCAAGCAGTAAGACATGTGGCGTGAAAAAAATGTTGTAACGATGCATTTCTTCGTAGTAAGTCGTCTGTCAACAAACTTCAAACATTAGGCATCTTATAACAAGTGGCAGTAAAACAAAGTACGTTCCACTCCTCTCCTTAATTCTAGCCGTTGTTTCTGATGGTTCGTGCAAACCACGAAGACCCAAGCAATGCGGCAGAGATATTTATGACAAAAATCTTAGATGCTTTAGTTTATACGAAAGTGGCGGCCTCCGAAAAATATAGATGCCACGAACATGAGAACCAAGTCTCCACAAATCTTAGTAGCATGAAAAGAAAGTACGTCTTACTCGGACGACTACAAAATTCTAAAGGCCAAGACGGCTGACCGTTAGAATCCCCAAAAAAGCCTGGATCCATTACGTCAGCGGTTTTCAACCGTGGCGCCCTGGGGCGCCATGACTGACGGTCAGGGGCGCCGTGGGTGGGTGTGGATTTTTTCGTATTTTAGCCATTAAGAAAACACAGAGCTGTGGGAAATTTCTTTTTTGGTGTTTGTCAACCTGTGTGACCCCGGAGAAATTTCACTTTTGATGTTGGCCAGCCTTTGAAGTCCCGCTCCCCCGAGCCGCCTCTCAACTCGGTGTTCATTTTGAAAAATACTTTCCTGAAAACTGTGACAGGTTTCAGTGGGTTCAAAATCCCTTCAGTAGTGATGCTCCTTCGGACTTCAGTACTGCAGAAGAGGAAGAACTGATAGAACTTTCATCAGACTCTTCACTACAAGCCTGTACAAACTTTTTGTTATGGAGATTGAATCATGAGTGCAGTATATCAGTGAAGGATTTTCAGACAAAAATAATTTTAAAAATGTTAGAAAGAAACTACTTTATCTGTGCTGTTTTCTTTTTTATAGTAAGGGTTTTCAAAGTGCACTTTGTGTACATTTTTTCTTGTACGTGTAATTTTTTCACAGATTGTCCAATTGCATTTTTTTTTTAAATTACGTTAAAAAATTACATTGTTAAAAAGCCTTTCCAAAGCTCTCCTGCTAAAAAAAGGTAGGTTAAATGTCGAAACATCGCTAGAGTTTTTACTGTTATTCCACAGGGAAGCCGCAGAAAGAATGTAGTTGGTCAGGGGAGCCATGGATTCAAAAAGGTTGAAAACCGCTGCATTACGGCACTAGTGACCGGTGACGTCGCAACATATGCGGCGTTCAATACAAGTGAAAAATCGTACAAAAAAATGACTTTACTACAGACAGCCATATCTCCTCAAATCAATGGATATATGCCTGCGTGTAGCAACTTACTATAACATCATTTATAACCTTAACCGTCATCATGGCCAAATCCCCGACTATTCGTCTGTGTGTATCCGATTACCTCCCTCAGCTTGAACGACTTTTGGGCAGCACGAACAGCTTCATCCACTTTTCACTTCCTTCTAGTTTTCAGTGTGGGCTGAATGGACTTAACAACGTCATCTGTTGACTCGCACAGCATCATTGCTAGCCTCACCTTTCCTACTTTGTATTCTCCAACAGCTGACTTGAAGGGAAGCAGAAGCTTTGCCTTCTTGTAATACTGCACAGTGCTACGTCTGACAGACCTGGTGGCACTCCTAGCCATTTCCTCATGAACTTGTTGATATTCCGTTTTCTGACAGGAGTGGTATGGGTGGTCAATGCATTGGTAACATTCCCTTCTTTTATAATGTTATGAACTACAACTTAGCATATCTTTTTTTTCAGCCTTCGAACCTGTAATCTACAATTCACCGCAGGATGCAACTCATTATGGCAATTTCCGCACTGTACAGTTTGCTCTCTTCTACAAAATTTTGCTACATGCCCTGCATTCCACTTCTGTAACAGTCAATCATATTGTCTACTTGCTTGTACGCTTCTTCTCTTAACTCGCTCCTGATCATGGATTTTACCAAGCTGTCCTACATTCACGTATCTTCCATCTTAGCCCCTTCACTTCTTTCATAATTAGCGATTGCTACCCATGAATCTTCCCATCATTATTTTCTTGACCATGATAAGTTGATCTCTTCACGACAGTGCGCTCTCTTCGTTTCACCCTACATCAAATTGTCCTCATGTGCGTAGATTAAATTTCACAGGTGACAGTTTCATCCGCTAGCCTGTTACCTCGGGAGTATGATATCTTGGATGTTGGCCAGCCATAAATCTTCCTGTATGTCTAAGTTAATAAATAGCACTAGTGGGGCACTTTTATGGCATACAGGTATGAAATTGCCTAGCAATCGAATGAGTATATCGAGCTTAATGATAATGATCATTAGAAAATATAATTTCGACGACAGCCTATTACACCACCTGTCGTAGGTTATTTAACATGTTGTCACAGCTGGTTAGAATTGTCTGCCCTTGTCTGAAGTTTACCTGCCTGTTATTTTCCTATTTTATGATACCGTCCACTTATTCTGTCAGTTTTTATTTTAACAGCTCTTATTTTCTCTCCGATTCTGTCAATCTTGCTAGAGTCCAGTTTAGACACACCTCTTTGCACGTGCAAAGCGGTTAGATGTCTAACGACCTTTTCATGTTGGCATTCATGGATGCTAAAAGAGCCCTGGTGTCTTTGTTGTGGGGGAAAAACAGGGAAATCTTTACTCCTCTACGTTTTTCAGCGGCATTTCTTCCCGAAGAGGTCTCATTGTAGCAGGCGGCTAGTTTCTGTGTCCCCCGTTCGCTCGGAGAATTCTCGTTCTTTTAGTTCAAGCCGCCTTCAACCCTTTATCCTGAACATGGGCGAGCATCGAATGGGAGATCGTAAAAACTCTTACGTCTGTCTTACGTTTCATCCGCACACGTGCGGTTAAGCGTTCTTCGAACACCTGGAATTCTTCTCCGTATTTAAGTTCATGTCTCTATCATTCTTTACCAGTTGTCTTTTCAAGGATTTTGTCGTCGAGTGACGTTGTTGAGCTGAAAGCTAACAATTGTTAGAGAGTGTGAATCGGAATTCCTTGATTTGGTAAGCACATTTACTTAGTCGATTTTTTTTCCTTGGGGGCTTTTTTCTTGGTAGTTTAATAATATAGAGTTAGGAGACTTAATTACTGTATTTGTCTTAATATATATGGCTTAATATAAAGTAATGGTTGGACCTGACCCGGGAGGTATAACTTCATTTCGCTAGCTACAAATTTTAACCTCACTAAGAAGTACGGCAAGACAGAAGATATATTTTACAGATATATAAGTTGAAGACAGAAAGGGGGAGTTGATTTATTTTATTTTGGTGTAGTTCCATTTTTAATAGATGTATAATTAATTTTGCATAAAGTTTTGATACTCGTTTGATAGTAGTGTGTGTCATCGCCACATTAATTTTATAAAGTCCAGTACAGTCCCAATTACTTATGATAATGTGGGCGCTTGTATTTTCCCATTCAAATGGTGAATGAGTAACCTGGATTTGTTTAAATTGTCGGCATAATACCGAGTGTATGAGAGATCAGACGCGCGGGCTAGCCGTCACGCCTGGGTGGAAGGTACCTGTACTATTGTCTAGGCTTATCAGAGAGAGAAGGATGAACTAAGATAGTGTGTTGTGATTTCTGTAATGAATGAGTGAGAGGAGGGAAAGACGTGGGGAGGACGTGTTTGTTATTGTGATGAAGTGAGAGAAAGTACTGTGTAGTGCGCGCTTGTAATTACTATATTATGGTATAAACGTTTTCTTGACTGTCTGTTTTTTTCAGCTCGGGTCTAAGGTACTGTGTTTTTTCTTGGATCGGGCACTACGCAACTATCCAGAATTATTAGTGGCATGTAAATTCATGTGCCCTAAGTCTACGAGTACTGCAGTCTTCAGTTTATAGCCACTAGCCAGTCCATAGTAGATTATCTACACACGGCGTATTGCAAATCATTAGCGCCTTGGCTGATGCCATTGCCCTCCATTATTGGAGTCACCTTGACCTACCCACTTACATCGGGGAGTATTTTGACGCCAACACCCAGTAGAAGCCAGCGATTTTTCCAGTTGCCATTATCTTTAGCAGAGGGGCATGCGCCTCGCATTGTTCCTGGATAACCTGATTTCCTAGCTGAAAGTCACTGATTCGCACTTGGAGTATATATTTGGTGTGGATAGTAAATAAATAAGTAAATAAATAAGTAAATAAATAAAGGTAATTAACAAGTACTCGTTGGACCTAAAAGGTGGCACTAGACAACAGAAAAGAATATATATAATGAGAATCAACATGTGCGTGATTTAAGGACGCAGGTGGTAAGCTACTGAGTGAGCTGAACTTGAAATATGTATATATAGTCAACTTGTGAGCACTTGAGAAACAGGTGAATAAAATGTTTACAAACGCAGGCGAGATCTTCCTTAGGAAGTGTATGATGTCTTATCTTATGAATTCTGCCATATGGACGTTTGCTTTGCTACCTACTTTCCGGTTAGACGCGAACACGTAATGTGTAGACTCAGACTTCTGTTGGACTGAAGACACACAAGCGGCTTCATAAATTTCACATCTAATATCAATGGTTGACTTTCTTATTTTTCTTATTCCTCTATATTGATCTCTCTGTTTTCAATTCTCCGGTAATGATTTATGACATGAGGCACATATGAGAAGTGTTAATTATATTTCACATGAAAGTGTGTGCTCATGTAAGTCTGTAATGATGATCTAACAATCTAGATGAAGGTAAAGTGTATAACTATGAATTACTTCATATTATCCTAGAGGGAAAATCTGTGATTTAATTAATCAATTACGAATAGAAGTAATGGAAAAAAAACAGTCTTTCGAACATTTAGCTATGCAAAAAAAAGTCTTAAATAATGAAGAAAGAAAATTATGCATAACTTTTACAACATTTATTAACTTCCTTTTCCCTTTACAAATTAGAACACTATAAAATTAAACTCCACAGATATGAATCAAATATCCACACAGGAGTGAAATATTAGAACAAGCTGTGCCCAGTCTTTTCTCTGGAGAAAACCCCTTATTCGCCGCGATGTTGGAAACTCTGTACTGGCTTCTGGCGAATCTCGTTTAATTTCGGTTGCCCATATCTCAGAAGTCGTAGCCTGTGTCGTATGACTCTGACCTATTATCCAATAGGTAGGCGTCCCTCTTGTCCAGTAATTTTGGCATACTCGAGTGCCCTTTCATTGCATGTCACTGGCTAAAAGTGGGTGAGCTCTCACAACCAACTCTTCATTCCGTGATGCGTGTTCGTTTTGCCAGACAAACCATGGTGTAGGATTGCTCGCCCAACGCAGAAATCATACGCACCCTCTGTCACAAAGCCCTCTGTCTTTTTGCCTTTTCGCGTGAAGTTTCTTGTGTCATTCTCTGTCGTCCCGCCTCTTTAATCTCTTTATTCATTATCTCGCTAGTTACATAACATTAAGAGGCTTAACCACTATCACGGTTTATCATCTGGCAACAACATTCCTGTGCGTGGCGCGAGTCCTTTGTTGTCCATTGGTCCGGCAAGCGTGTCACTGTCCCAATGTGGTACGATTTGTTTTGTTTAAACGGGGGATTAGGAATCGAAATAATTCTTTTTATCCCCATTTGGACGTCTCCCAAATCAAACATTACTCGTCCATCAAGCCAGGTGTGTTTTAAAAGATAACACAATGTGGGGAAATAAATCAAAGGCGTGTAACGTTACACTTAGGTACCGTGATTAAGAAAGATGACGTTAACAATGATGAAAGAGCAAAGCGGGCGAGAAATAAAATAAGAAAGTTGTTGAAATATATACAAGGCGATAAAGATAGGCGGATTATCCCCAGGACAGCAAAGAGAGAAGGTATTGGACAGTTTCACATCGTGGCCTCGAATACAGCTAGTAATAGAACTGATAGTGTTATGGGTGTTTGGTAAGATGCACAGGAGTTAATTATCTAAAGGATACAAATGGTTGCGCTTGTTTATTTTTAAGTTGGAACATATAAATGAATGAAGACATCCGATCAGACCCAATCCACAGGCACGAACAGACCATCTTTTTTTTGCCTGAGAAGTGGCCGCTGCAGATTACTTGGCCAAGTCTATCGCCTCACTGTATTCACGCAAATGATTTGTGACGGTATTGCCTCCCCTGCTTTGCAGTAGTTGTCCAACAGTGGCCAAAACTCAAGAGCATCTATTATAGGCTTCAATGGAGTCTATTTTTACACAAGATTACTATGGCAGAAATATCGATAGAAGAGTAGCAAAGCTTCTATCACATGGGAGTCTTCATAAGATTTTCAGATAAACAAAAACAATGCTGGCTGTCGCTGAGCACGTAAATTCTATAATCTGCCGACACTTTTATGAAGAATTTTGCAATGGTTTATTCTAGCTCGTTAAGCCCCCACCGATGAGTTAATCAGTGGAATTATTGTTATAATATATATAGCTCTGTTTAGAGTGCGTGTTTAGTAACTTTGACTGAGACAAACATGTAGTACATTTAAAAGGATTGAATCGAAGTTAAATTTGCAACATTATAAATAACAAAATTTAATAATCCCTTTAAGTTTAACAGTTGAAAAGAAATAATTTGAATATTTATGAAAAGAATGTCATCATTTGGATGGGATTTAACTGAATAAAAGAGGTCACTTTTGGCAGCGGATATTTTGACTTAGCTGCCAATGGTAGTTTCTTCCCCCGCTGGGTCAGTTCCTTTCACTCTGCTCTCGCTTGTCTCTGGTCAAAGTTCCGGCGCCGCACGTTCCAAGAACGCCAAGGAGTAACGGCCAAGTTGGTTCTTCGTCTATCTATAAGACCCTCTTACGATGGCGTCTCGCAACACGTCAGTCCACTTCTACATTCACTTGGTACCACCAATAACAGGTAATAGAAATAGAAACTAAACGCTTTTCTGAGTATGGCGTTTTCCGACACAGTTATTCCCCCCTCCCCCCATCTTCTATTCTACCATCCCATGTCAGAATTTACACTCGATGAGAATTAAATTTAATTCATCGGGATAAAGCTTCCTTTACATTTAAACTGAATAGCTTTTGCTTTACATTACATTTAACTGGAAAGGTTAAACGTACAGATATAATATGTTTTACATTTACATCTCCGCTGTTTGAAAAGTGTTCACAATATAAATTCATTTATATTTCATTTACAATTACACTTGTGGAAAAGTTTGAAACTTCTATTAATTTAAAATGAATATTTTCACATAGACATTTACACTGGTTTAAAGCTTGAAAACTTACATTAATTTTAAAGTGAATATGTTTATAGGGACATTTACAGGTCTTTAAAAATGTAAGTATTATACTTAGAATTTACATCATTTCTTTCATCTTTCCCTCCCTGCTCCATAAGGAAACTGGAATTACTTTATGCTTTTAGTTCTCTTTACGAAACTTATCAATAAAGCAATCAGCAGCCCTTGGAGTGGTGGTTCATGAATCATCATTCTAGATACTGAGGTTGCCAGCACCAAATGACTTTGATATCCAATAGCGAGTTTCACACATTAAACTTCACATAGTAATATATACATTTATATGTAAGTTCACATGTTAGTAATAAAATATGAAATGTAAATCACAACTTACGCCAATCCTGGCAACAGACTTGTTTGCTCAGATGAATAAAAGAGACGAATTGTTCTCTTACACGGGTCTGGGATGTCTTTAATTTTACAATAGATCTGCCCCTTCTGACTCCGTGTTTTTTCAGTTTCCTAGTCCCGGTGTTCCTTATTAAAATTTGAAAGAGATTTCCTGTGCTTTATAAGTCTTATCTGGTTCTCCGATGAAAGGTCCTGTTAACAAATAGGAATTAAGAATCTAGTCTTCACGCTGGCGAAGTCTGAGGTTGTCCTGGCGAGCTTGAAATTCACAGTGAGTTTTTTTTTTTTTTTTTTTTTTTTTTTTTTTTTTTTCGTACGCCCGCTAATACTCGAGGCGAAATCTCAGGTTATTATTTATGTCTAACCTGACATTGATTTTACGTGAGTATCCCTTTATTTCTTGTACAGAGACAGGTGTCCCTCGCCATTCAGGCAAATACTCGCCGATTTCGGAGGTACCCATTGCAGCTGGGTCGGCTCAGGAGCCGCCAGTCCCTGGTCGACGACACTCCTTCAAATGTCCTCGCCAGGTCTCGAGTTAATCCAGTCCAAATCCCGGTCGACGAAAAATCCTCAAATGCCGTCGCCCGGGTTTGATCCTGTATCACCCGGTCGCCAGAGCGGTGTTGTAACCACTACGCTAGCGCGGCTCCCAACACAGTGAGTTAAAACTGCGACATTGGCCAGGCTATATTCTCTCTCAATGTTGTTATGAATCTAATCAGAAAGATCCAATCATTTCAAACAGGTCGGGTGTGGCACTTTCAAAATATTTCCTACAAGGAAAAATTTCGCAAAAGGTCACGTCTCCCATATATGGTAATATGATGTCTTGCATACACTCTCACAAACACATTTGCAGAATCATATTGTCTAAAATGAAATAAATCCATGATTATTTTTAACCAAGTGACCGGAAGCGGTTATATCACTGCTGTCTGCCCACAAGTGTCACACAGACAGTAATCTCGTTGTCTGTCGTATGAGTACGCAAACTTCGTGCCTTATCTATAATTTAAGCCGATAGCGCTGACCGATGTACGTGTTAATCTGCCGCGCCTATAACCACAAATCTGGGTAGCGTCAATCAAATGTGATATTTATCACCTACAGGGTGATGTGATAAAATCAAATATCTGCTACTTAGCAGAAAAATAAAGAAGAAAGAAAGAAAGAAAAGAACGCAAAGTGCCATAATTGACAGCATATTAAAAAAAACAGTACCACAAATGTGCCGATACTGCCGGAGAGAACCAAAGATCGATAGAGGTCGTCCATTTCGTCACATGATTGTCCATGTTACACTGAAATCCAAACCCTAGTACAACTTTCTTCAAAACTGTCCAAGCCTTAATGACCAGCAGGGAAAGATCTTGTACAGAGTTCTGAGCTGTGGCAGAAGTCATGGGGATGCCACTTGGGCTTTAAGACTATGAACTTCGTCCTTGCGACATGCTTGCAAGTTTAGTATCCCCGATTACCTGCAAGCAGAAGGGGAGTACTACAGGCTTTAAAGTATTCAAACGGTGCTGCATTATTAAAAGTTTAGCCAATGACCTTTGTGTCAGTAGTTTCCGTGGCACCTCTACCAAAAAACAAAAAAAAAAAAAACAAAAATCTACAACTAAATGACACCTTACGCCTTTTAATGAATTAAAAAAAAAAACAGAATTACGTGGAATATCAGAAGTTTTAGTCAACATTTAGTAATGTGTTGCACTCTAGTACGCCAGAACCTTATAAAAACATGTATTGATAAGATAAACAGGGTTTCTTGAAACTAGGCGTCACTTTTGTTTTTAGCTGTCTCAGATTTCAGGACCACGATTTAGTACTTGAAGGCTGATGCGAATATAGAACGGGGGTTGACTGGAAATGTTGTTGTCAGCTGTAGCTGTAGTTTTTCTGGTCTCCACTGGTAAGTTTAATTTGTTTCTGTATATTCCTTATATTGATTTCATTAACTATAATGTTTCCCCACGTCCATTCAGCTGCGGGTTCCTTTTTTTAATGAGCGCGATGTGGCTGTCAGACAGGCTGGATTAAGAACTCCAGAGACCCTAGGCTGTTATGATATTTTGGAGCCCCTCTCATATCTTCTAAAAGATAAAACTAGTGTGACGTATGTCGTAAATTTATTTTGAGAGAAAGAGTCTTAGAAACAGTGGTCCGGTTTAGAGTGGAAAATGATGATGGAAAGCTCAGTGATAGAAAATGTAGAGATTTAATAGTTGCTTCACAGCGTGCTGGAGGAGAGTAAAGACAGACTTATTTACGACAAATCGTTTCTCTCATTCTTCTCTTCCACTCTCCCGGTCAAACAATTATTTGCCAGTTTTCCAGACACACCTCTGCGCGCACACCGATTTGGTGTTTTCAAACACACAGACGACGTAGATACAAACTATATTAAACGAATAGGGGAAATGTTGGGCTTTGGGTATCTCCAACACAGTACTAAATGAGTTTATGTGATTTTATTCACCTTAAACATCAATCACTAACAAATATCAGGTATGACATAAATTATCATAAGTACACACATGCAAATAACAAGTTTGGGAGGGGTGAAGAAGATTGGTATCGACTAAGCCCTTCCCGCTTATTAGACAAAGATAAACCCAGTCCAGAGATAGATAATATCAGGAACATGGATACGTTAACCTAACAGTGAAGTTAATTGCTCTGATAGAGGTGTTACAAAGTTAGGTATAGGTGATAGAAAAAAACCTGTTCTTCCCAACTGTTCTTCCCTTTACTAAGCAAATGGAAAGGAGGGGGGTTTAAAACAGAGTTAACCAATTATCACCTCCCCCTTAAAGGAACAGTGCAGGGAGTACAGAAAAATTATATTACCAGGCACGAAAGTTAACAAAAGGGTTACAAGAGAAAAAAGGATTAAATTTCCTGTCATTCATGCACACGCGTGAGGATCCACACTCATATATTCACACACTTACCGAATGCAGCCTCATACGATCCAAAAAATTATATAAAAACAGCAAGTATTATCTTGACATGTGAAACTGTCTAGCACTTCGATGTCCCGCCCCAGATGTTTGCGAGGTTTTGCTGGTAACAAATATTCTCACTTATCGCAAGACTTGAAGACTAAGAGTTCTTGTGTTTTTATACAATAAAAGGAGTCTATGGGATGGCACTGACACAGTTCGGCACAGGGGTGAAAATGAAGTGGTCTCTTTTAATCTTCCGCTATGGTAAAATTCCTTCAATGCGTGATGATAGTAACTGACCGGAAAGTTTTATTAAATCCAATTGAGGAAAAACTAGGCTCAGTCACAGTCAGGAAAATATGTACTCTCCCACAGTAAACAGTAAATGTATTATCGCTACTGGCGATGATTACCTTCCAGTTTGTCTTACTGATTTGTAATGGTAATTTGACGATTGTTCTTTTAAATGTTCTTGGGTGGGCTTTATTTCATTTAATTATGACAGCTAGGTCGCAAAGGACCGCCACAAAGATTATATTTAAAAGAAATGTTTCTTCAATATGACTGGAAGTTTATAGGAAGATTTCTTTATTTCTTTCTTTATTTAGCTGGGACCGCAGGTTACAATCACTCGCTTTGCACAGAATAGAAATCACTGCAATATATATATCCAGGGGAAAATCTATAACAAGATTTCAATAAAGCTAGTGCTTCTGTAAAGTGTCTATTCTTCATGGTCTATTTATCTAAAATGGAATGTAACTTGAGTGGGACATGAGAAACTTGACAGCTTTTTTCATCCCAAGAACTTTGGGGGATCTGACCGCCAAATCAAGGAGAGAGCCGCCCCCTGGTTTCCGTATCTCCGCTCGCTGCTGCCCGTTTCGGCTTTCCCCGTTCGCTTTCTGCGCGATCGGTTCTGCGTTTGACACCGAGACGCGAAAATAGCGCCAAGCAACTGCGTCTCGTATCAGGGACCACTACTGTCTTTGATAGCGCCGATAGTCTCCCCTGAAATCCCTCAGTCTGTCTCTTTGATCGTGGTCGCATTATCTGTTTGATTCTGGCAACGCCCCCCACTGGCCAAGTTAATGAAAATAACTGCCTATGATTGTTCAAGAGATGTTAGTGGGCGTGATTTAATCTCTCCTTAAATCAATGCGATGACCAGAATGAACGATAAGTAAACTGTCCGCATATCAATCAGCAAACGTGTTTGCCCTCTGTGGAACAGTTGCGTAGCTAATGAATCCACGTGAAAAGAAGTCCCGTATGACAAGAATTCCAACAAAATTCGGGGTCAATCCGGGTCAGCTGAGTTCGTCCATCACAATCGTCCCCTCTTTTGAGACGTGAAAACGTGTTTTCATGTTTGATTTATGACGACGAAGCTGCCCTGATCGGTAACTTTTGGATGATTGGTATCTTCACCTTCCTCCTCTTCCTCTGTAGTCCAGTTTCTACTCAGGAAATCAGCCCCGACGTTCTATCTTCCCGGAATATATTCCACTTTGAAAGAATAAACGCTTAAAAGTAGGGCCCATCGCATGATCCTAGCGTTAAATTCTTTATTGGCACCAAGAAATGCTAACGGAGCGTGGTCTGTTTGCACCGTGAAAGATGTACCATAGAGGAATTCATGATGGCGTCTGATACCGTCAATCAGAGCAAGACATTCCCTTTCAACTACGCTGTAGTTCCGCTCAGCTTTATTTAATTTCCGACTGCCATAGGCAACTGGAAATAGCATGTTCAGGTCACTGTCATCGGCTTGAAGCAGTGTTGACCCGATGCCCTGACCTGACTCGTCGACTCTCAGTACAAAAGGTTTCTTGAGGTCAGGCAACCTCAAAATGGGGTATGCAGACAACTGTCCTTTCAAAGTGCTATACGCGTGTTCGCACTTTTGATCCCATATGACCTTATCAGGACAACCTTTCTTTGTGAGGTCAGTCAGAGGTGCCGTCAGTCCGTTGAAGTTCTGGATGTACTTCTGATAGTATGCACATAGCGATATGAAGGAACGTACGTCTTTCTTCGTTCGGGGTCTTTTTGCTGCCATTATTTTCTCCACGTTCTTCTTAATAGGCCAACTGCATCCGTGAGAAATAGTGTGCCCCAGGAAGTCTAACTGTTCAAACCCGATGAAACATTTGCTAGGTCTGGCTGTGAGACCCGTTTCCTGTAGTCTCCTGAGGAGCATAGCAACCGTAGCAATATGTTCTTCATAGGTTTCCGATGCAATTAAGATGTCATCCATGAAATTATGGATATGGGGACTTTGCAAAGGTTCTAGAAGCTTCCTCATCATCCTGGTGAACACTCCTGGTGCGTTATGCAAACCGAACGGCATCACATTAAATGTGTAATGTCCTTCGCTAGTGCTGAAAGCTAACAAAGGTTTAATTTCCTCCTTGACTGGTATTTGATAATAACCTTTACTGAGGTCAATCTTGGAGAAGATCTTTGCTTTGCTGAGCTTGGTGAACAACTCAGAAACAGTTTGGAGAGGTTCGGGCTGGAACTCCGTTACAGCGTTTAGAAACCTGTAATCAATGCACAGCCGAACTTCCTTATTGGGCTTCTGCAACAGCACTACACTCGAGCTGTAAGGAGATGTAGACTCACTGATAATTCCTGCCTGACGCAGCTTGTCTATTTCTCCGCGAAGTGCATCAGCTTTAGCGTACGGGATGGGGTAAACTCTGGTTTGAACAGGGGTCTCGTTTGTTAATTTCATATCAAATTCAATGAGATTTGTTCGACCAGGTACATCCGTTAAGACTGCACTGTACTGTTTTAGTAGAGCCCTGGTTTCTGTTTGTTGTTCTGGTGAGAGATTGTCGCCGAACTTGACATCTTTAAAGGATTCTGTGGGTTGCAGTGGATACTCCATGCAACCATCATCATCTTCCTCGTCTTCCGTTGCTATGGCGACAGCCAGGAGATGCTCGGAGGATGGCACTGGTCTTTCCAAATATTTCTTAAGTAGATTTATGTGGAAGACCTTCTCCTTTCCTTTGATGGAGATCTTGTAGTTGGTACGTGAGATCTTTTTAAGGACGGTAAACGGTCCTTGCCATCCGATGCGAAGTTTATTGCTTCCGGTTGGAAGTAGCAATAGGACTTTCTCCCCTGGTTGTAGTTCTCTCTCTTTTGCAGCTTTGTTGTATCTTTTAGTAATTTTAGCGCGGGCTTTCTTAAGGTTGGTAGTAGCTAGATCCCATCCTAGCTTTAGCCTTTCCTTAAGTTCAGATACATACTTGTTTGCAGAGACGACTGTCTCGTCAGCCTTCTGGTCTGTCAGGGACCGAAGTAAGGCTTCTAGTGGCCCCTTAATAGGTCTGCCAAATAAAAGTGTAGCTGGCGCAAAACCCGTAGACGCTTGGGGTACCTCTCGGTAGGCGAATAAGGCAGCCGATATATATTGGTCCCAGTCTTCCGGTTTCTCCTGACCCAGCTTACGTAACATCATGGTGAGGGTACCGTTAAAACGTTCCACGAGCCCATTTCCCGCTGGATGGTAGGGACTTGTGTGGATATGTTTGGCCCTCAAGATCTTAAAGATCTCCTCCATTAACAGGCTACGGAATTGGGATCCATTGTCCGTCAAAACTTGTTGAGGGAATCCCAACCGTGTAAAAATTTGCACAAGGGCTTCTGCGACATGCTTGGAATTAGTGCATGGTAGCGGTACGGCTTCGGCCCACATAGTGCAAGTGTCAACTAAGGTCAGGATGAACCTGTTCCTTCTTTTGGTCTTTTCCAGGGGACCAATAATGTCGACAGCAACCCGTTCAAATGGAGTCCCTACTATTGGCATTTGCCCCATAGGTACTGGGGGTGTCAAGTGCTTGGGTGCTACCGTTGGCACTGGGCGCAGGATTTCACATACCTGACAATGTCAGAGTTCATTCCTGGCCACCAATAGTGGTTTTTTATTCGCTGAATAGTGGCGTTTTGTCCCATATGTCCGCTAAAGGGAAGAGAGTGCCCCATTTCTAAGATCTGGTTTCTGTACTGCGTCGGTACTAGGAGCTGGTTATTCCCCGTGTCCGGGTTGCCCGTTCTACGATACAATACGCCATCCTTAGAAAAGATGTCTCCGTTGTGTCTGGGGTCCTTAGCCATGGGCAGTTTTTTTAAAGCAGGGCGCCAGAGTAGGGTCCTTTTGTTGCGCCTCCTTCAGTTCATTCGGCAACAAATTTGGCGCAGGCTCCCTCTCCTTCTTGGCTTGCCCTCTTGTGGTTACCGCTGCCACAATCGGCTCCTTAGGTCTCCCAATGAACACATATCTACATCCCAGGATAACTGGGTAGATCGGATCATCCATTATGGCCGCTTTAATAGCTCCTCTGACAAAGTCAGAGTGTATTTCTACCAGTGCGATAGGAAGCGTCCTGGGTGCATCACTCCTGAAAACTCCACTAAGTTTGACGGTTTCCTCTGTCTCCTGACCGGGTTTGACTAGGTGCCTAGCGACAATACAATCAAAACTTAATCCAGTGTCAAAAAAGACAAGTAGTAGAGGTACCGTTCAAAATTACAGTTCCTCGAGTTGAGGGTCGGTCCCCCTCAGGTTGAGAATCACTGACATTGACTCTACCTTTCGAGGCTGTATGCAAACATCCAATGCGGTTTGCACCGGTTTGTTTGCCCTGATCAGACGTTCCTGGTGTAGGGGTCTTCCCTTTTCCTTGACCTTGGTGGCCGCGCTGCCACGTAGGCTTGTTGGGTTGATCAGAATTGTTTTGGGGGGGGGGGGGGGGGGGTTCGGGTTTTGTAGAATTTCGATTTTTCCTGGGGGGGGGGGGAGGTTTCTGGGTATTGTTATCTCGTTGGTTATAATGTTGAGAGGAAATTAGAAGAATAGGATGCCTGCTCTAGATTCTGTTTTCGAGATGGCTCATCGGTGGGTTTACGTTTAGTGCTGGGAAGTTCGGCCATTGCATTGCTATAGCGTTCGGCTTTATTGAGTATGTCTTCAAGCCTGACTGCCCCCTGTTCAGCCAAAAATCTACGAGTTTCATTCGACAAAGTGGATTTTATCTGCTCCACAAGAACAAGTTCGAGGAGTCCCTCATATGAAAGAGGTAGGTCAGATAATTCAATGCACTTTGTCAGATAACCCGTGAGACGTGAAGAGAACTGGGGAAATGTTTCCGTGCTCTCTTTTCGGCTGTTTCTGAACAACTGCAGAACTTTCGGGCAGTCATCTCAAACTGCTGTAGTAAGGCCTTTTTCAACATGTCATAATCATGTTGATTCGGTCCCAGCTTTGTGTACACGTCATAAGCATTGCCTTTCAGTGACGTTGAAAGTTTGAGCGCCCAGCGGGTACTCTCTAACCCATAAAGATTCGCGAGTCTCTCGAATTTTTCTAGGTAGGCTTGTCAATTTTTTCGTTAGGGCTAGGAAAAGATTCTAAAGAAAACGACATAGCAGTTAATTGGGCAGATTGAGTACTGGAGAGGTCCATTGATTGAGACTGGGGCGAAGACGGCTCTCCGTTAGTCGAAGTAGAGGCGCCCCGACTCTCTAGAGCCTTAAGCGCCAGTTGATGCTGTCTTTCCTTGTCTCTCTCTCTCTCTGCGAGTTTCCATCTCTGCTTCAATTTTCTTCTGTTCCAAAAGACGTTCTTCCGCTTCTTTCTTATCTGCCCTCTCCTGGGCTTCTCTCCTCTCTGTTCTTTCTTTCTCTTCCTTCCTCTCAGCTTCTGCTCTCTGTTGCTCAGCATTCCTCTCAGCTTCCGCTCTCTGTTGCTCCGCCTTCCTCTCAGCTTCGGCTCTCTGTTGCTCCGCGTCATATATTTCCAATTCCTGGTTAATAAACGCGTTTGCAGCTTCTGCATCTAATCCTGCCTCTTTCGCTTCCAGCCTCAAGATGGACCTCATCTTTATCCTCTCTGCCATTGTTAAAGAATAAGATGAAGTATGCCTAGAGAACTAGTAAGAAGCAACGTGAAAGGGAGGAACTCTGAACCGCTACGAGAAAAAACACAAGTATAAATTTACCTGTGTTGCCTCCTACCTGTACTGTGTAAACTTATCGCTGCTATTATCTGGCAATTAAGGCTCTAAACGCAAGCGACTATGCCACTAAATGGTAAGTTACACTGGAAAAAAAATCTACTATTACTAAAAGTCGAGAAAATTTATAGTAAACAATTTAAGAGGAAAAAAAAAGTTTCCCTAAATTTTAAATCTCTGACAACAAACTCCGTCCCTAAAGTCAATTATTGAGATGAGACGTTGTTAACTTAATTTTTAAAAAAATCAGAACAATCCGTCTTTAGCTAAGCTCAACTCTTTTTAACTTCAAAAACCTTTAGTGACTGTAAAACAATCACGCAATCCCAGCAACTCTTATAAAGAAAGAAATTGAATTATCTCCGCCAGAGGATAATTAAAATAGCAAATATTTTTGTTTATCTGTACTTTCTACTGCTGTGGAGAGAAAACAACCTGTAAATATGCTGTGTGGACAACCCAAATACTTAAAGAACGTTTGTCTAGGGGTGTAATTATTTATTTATTTCCCTAATTCACACAGACAGATCATTCACACTCTACCTAGTTAGACCCAGACTAAATCAGACTCAAAATATCTTTATCCCGGCTATGCGATTGCCTCAAATGTAGCTCAAGATCCCAGGACCAGACCCCAAATATGTGTGCATCAAATGTATCTCAAAATGATCCCGGACGAGCCCCCAAATATTGTCGTAAATTTATTTTGAGAGATCAAATATTACATAAATTATCATAAGTACACACATGCAAATAACAAGTTTGGGAGGGGTGAAGAAGATTGGTATCGACTAAGCCCTTCCCGCTTATTAGACAAAGATAAACCCAGTCCAGAGATAGATAATATCAGGAACATGGATACGTTAACCTAACAGTGAAGTTAATTGCTCTGATAGAGGTGTTACAAAGTTAGGTATAGGTGATAGAAAAAAACCTGTTCTTCCCAACTGTTCTTCCCTTTACTAAGCAAATGGAAAGGAGGGGGGTTTAAAACAGAGTTAACCAATTATCACCTCCCCCTTAAAGGAACAGTGCAGGGAGTACAGAAAAATTATATTACCAGGCACGAAAGTTAACAAAAGGGTTACAAGAGAAAAAAGGATTAAATTTCCTGTCATTCATGCACACGCGTGAGGATCCACACTCATATATTCACACACTTACCGAATGCAGCCTCATACGATCCAAAAAATTATATAAAAACAGCAAGTATTATCTTGACATGTGAAACTGTCTAGCACTTCGATGTCCCGCACCAGATGTTTGCGAGGTTTTGCTGGTAACAAATATTCTCACTTATCGCAAGACTTGAAGACTAAGAGTTCTTGTGTTTTTATACAATAAAAGGAGTCTATGGGATGGCACTGACACAGTTCGGCACAGGGGTGAAAATGAAGTGGTCTCTTTTAATCTTCCGCTATGGTAAAATTCCTTCAATGCGTGATGATAGTAACTGACCGGAAAGTTTTATTAAATCCTATTGAGGAAAAACTAGGCTCAGTCACAGTCAGGAAAATATGTACTCTCTCACAGTAAACAGTAAATGTATTATCGCTACTGGCGATGATTACCTTCCAGTTTGTCTTACTGATTTGTAATGGTAATTTGACGATTGTTCTTTTAAATGTTCTTGGGTGGGCTTTATTTCATTTAATTATGACAGCTAGGTCGCAAAGGACCGCCACAAAGATTATATTTAAAAGAAATGTTTCTTCAATATGACTGGAAGTTTATAGGATGATTTCTTTATTTCTTTCTTTATTTAGCTGGGACCGCAGGTTACGATCACTCGCTTTGCACAGAATAGAAATCACTGCAATATATATATCCAAGGGAAAATCTATAACAAGATTTCAATAAAGCTAGTGCTTCTGTAAAGGTCTGGCCAGCGAGTGATAAAGTGTCTATTCTTCATGGTCTATTTATCTAAAATGGAATGTAACTTGAGTGGGACATGAGAAACTTGACAGCTTTTTTCATCCCAAGAACTTTGGGGGATCTGACCGCCAAATCAAGGAGAGAGCCGCCCCCTGGTTTCCGTATCTCCGCTCGCTGCTGCCCGTTTCGGCTTTCCCCGTTCGCTTTCTGCGCGATCGGTTCTACGTTTGACACCGAGACGCGAAAATAGCGCCAAGCAACTGCGTTTCGTATCAGGGACCACTACTGTCTTTGATAGCGCCGATAGTCTCCCCTGAAATCCCTCAGTCTGTCTCTTTGATCGTGGTCGCATTATCTGTTTGATTCTGGCAACGCACCCCCCCCCCCCCCCCCCCCCCACTGGCCAAGTTAATGAAAATAACTGCCTATGATTGTTCAAGAGATGTTAGTGGGCGTGATTTAATCTCTCCTTAAATCAATGCGATGACCAGAATGAACGATAAGTAAACTGTCCGCATATCAATCAGCAAACGTGTTTGCCCTCTGTGGAACAGTTGCGTAGCTAATGAATCCACGTGAAAAGAAGTCCCGTATGACAAGAATTCCAACAAAATTCGGGGTCAATCCGGGTCAGCTGAGTTCGTCCATCACAATGTACAATGGAAATAAAGCCTACTGTATCCTACAGCCTTCCGTGACCAAGCCGTAGTTCTAGGATTCGTTCGCAAAGTCAAACATTTGACAGACTGAATTACTCATACTTTTAGCCACGTCTCTTTTTCTTGAGTTGTAAACAAACGAGCTTGTTTACCAACCTTCGCAACCTGTCATTCCTAGCAGGAAGCGAACCACCTTAGTTTACGCAAGTTTCGCACGCGAGCTGAGCTGTCAGTATTACGATGACGAACAAATCGCACGTAGGAAACACGTGGGAACAGTTAATGGCATTTTGAAGATTCTCTCAATAAGGGGGATTAATCCTTTGATGTTTATACACCCGGGGGGGAGATAAATTCTTTGATCTCAGAAACGAACAGAAATCTCGGGGAAAAGCCCGCTACATGGACTAAGCTTTGTTGTCGTTAGCAGCGGCCGACAGAAGCGACCGTTAAATCATTGATCGGGGGAAACGTAGTTTCAGATTTCTCTGCTGGGAAGCAGAGTGTGAGAATTCACATCTTCTAGAGATCATTACAACATGATCCTATATAAACTGAGACTTTCTCAAATCTGTATCAGTCATCGCTCAGAAATTTCGGATAATCTAAGCACGTTATTCTGGAACCACTGGGGCAGTTGTGTTAATAGATTAGTGGGAATCTTATTCTGATTTTTTTCTGGTAATATAAATTTGTGCTTAATCGTGTTAATGTGATAATTTACCATTATAATTCACTGTGATTTTAGCGTTAAAAACTAGTGAAATAAACAACGAGTAGCTATTTTATTCCACATAGTTCAGTTTTCACCCGTGCGTTACCGGGGCCCGAAAGGGGAGCAAAGAATAGTAACACTGTTCTTTGCCCAGCCTATCGTAGTAAGCGACTAAGGAGGGTTGGGCATGGGGCCGGTTACCCCAACCTGTACAAAAATTTAAACCACAAAAAAAATTCAACAAACATGGACAAGTCAATTAAAGAAAATAAAACACAGCCATCCAAGACAGGTGAAGGTCCTCTCGCAGGGAGACGTATGATGCAACACACAGAAAGCCGAAAGGTGTCTGTGTTACTGACTAACCTTCTTTCTTCTAGGAGAACTTCCAGATTTGGCACCTGGAATCAATCAATCAATCAATACCCTTTAGCCCCCCAAGGAGCATAGGCCTTCAACAAACACATGCCAAGTCTTCCTGTCCCTTGCCATCCGCTCAAGTTCTTTCCATGTCTTCCTCATCATTTTCACCTATATTTTCAGTTCTCTTCTCCGTGTGTGTGTTTTTTTTGGGTCTAATTTCCCTGTGGATTCCAGAACAAGGACTGCCTTGTAATGCTATCAACAGGTTTCCTCAATGTGTTTCCTATTTATCTCCAGCTTCTTCTTCTCAACTCTTGTTCCACTGGCACTTGTCTGGTTCTTGTCATCAATTCCACATTTGTGACTTTGTCATACCATTTCAGTAATTCTATTCTACGCAAGCAACCGTTTATAAAAGTCTGTAGCTTTTTGGTGGTTGTTTTTGTTGTTCTCCATGTCTCAAAAGTCTGCGTGGGTAGGGGGTCAGACAAAAGCTAGTACTCTGGACCAATTTCCAGGTTGGGGGATTTCCAGAGCACTGGGCCGACACCCTGTCTATGTAAGAATCGTAGCTGGCAGACAAAAGGGCTGGACTGCCATTCTAATCCTGGGTTGGTAATTGTCCTCAGAAGAGACCCCGATGCCATCACAAGAACAGCTATGCTATGGACCCCTGAAGGAAAACGAAAGAGATGCCGACCAAAAACAACTTGGCGGAGGACTGTGGAGGCTGAGATGCAAAGAATGAATCAGAGTTGGGACACTGTACGAAGGATGGCCACCGACCGAGCAAAGTGGAATCAATTTGTTGTTGCCCTACAAGACGCCACCAGGCGTATCTGGCAACTGATCTGTTTTTGACGAAAATACGGCGGCTAAGTTTCATCTATCAAAGTTTGAAGAAGAAGATGGGATACTCATAATGCTTCTCATCAGGATTTCCAAAGCCATTCTCTGTCAACTGATGTAACAAATGCCTTTTCAATAGTCCACGAATCCGATGTATTGCATTGGTTTCTGATTTTATGCGAATTCCATTCCAGACATTGTTCACAACACTATTATTCTCAATGTGGCTATCACTAAAGGTAAGGTATCTCTTCCTCCCGTTACATCCCATCTGAGGCATATTGGGAATATGGTGTTAGGCCCATATTATCTTGACCGTCGGCTCCTGTGGTGAAGTGGGATGTTATAAATATTTATAGGGGACTTAGTGTACTGACTGAGATCAGCTGTGAAGGTATCTATATCTAATAAGAGTAGTGTATTATATATAACCTTACTTGCTGCCACATATGTATACCTCAGTCAGAATTATTCTGGAGTAGTGTGATGACTACGTTATGTGTCTAGGGTATGTGTATGATGAAGTGTAAGTCAAAACAACAACAGACAGATAAACAATTTAATTTATTCCACCACACTTGACAACACTGTGACACTCACATACATAAAACACTCTACGAGGATATCTTAAAGGAGTCACTGATAACTTTTCAAATAACAATATGTATTCAGTGCTGTCATGAATGTATATGTGTCCTGATTCAAATACAAAGGGAACCAGGAATCACAATCAATTTTAATTACAAGTTATATGTACAGAATTTCTCAATATGAATCTTGTAGTGACATATATGTTTAATAGTATCCTATGTGTGTCAGTTGTGTAGTAGTAATATGAGGTAATACTGGTTTTGTTTTGTTCAAGCTCTGTTGGTATTTGTCATCATGACTTCAATAGTTTGTCTTTATTGGAACTAGTATTGGAGATGTTCTCAGTTCCTGATATTAAAACAATTAAATTCCCCTCTTAATTGTATTTTACACTGTCATTTTAAGATGGGGGTACATAATGTTGAGCTCCATGGCCACACTCTCTTATCTTTCGTGATGACTGCAGTAAAAGACTCCTCTGCTCGATTACTTTAATGAGTTCTGGAGCCACCCCACTGGTTGCTATATGGACCAAGGAGTATGCTGTCCACCTCTGGCTTCAGCAAAGCTCTGACCAGGTGCTGCTCAATAACTTTAAGACCACGGTCCCTGAAAACAAGAAGGATGTACCTTCTACGTCATAACTAATTTATATTCTCTTTCTACACTGAGCACAATACATCACAAACATTGAGTTCAGAGCGTTAGGCCAACTGTCAGCTTCATCTGAAATACTTTATACCAGTATTTCCCTCCCTAATGGTTACTACGCCTCTGCAATTCCAGCATTATTTCTTTCTAGTCAATCATCTAGGTGTCAGTGTAATGTTTGGCCATTCCATGCAGTTTTACTTTCCTCCGACACCTTCTGTTCAGGCTGGAGCATTATAGGCTTTACATCATGTTTGCTACTGAACTACACATATATACAGGCATAAATTATCAATTTACATTCAATTTTCATTAAAAGATATTGAATATTTCAAGCTTACCACAATTCATAGAATAATAAACAGTTTCGTTGACTGGCAATGAATATAGCACAACTCCGATCTGCCGATGTCCCAGGCTTTATTTTATAAAAATTATACACTGGTGCTCAACGCACTGCTTCTTAGTAGGTTTATTACAAGATGTGGCAATGAACAGACGCTCTGAATCGAGTATATTCGCAGCTCTACCCAATGAAACCACGTCTACACATCTTTTCAAAAAAGTACCCCTTCTATTCGTTTCCTATAACAACACAAGATAGTATTTATAGCCCGACCAATCGTGTTTAGTCTTATATTTGTTGCGCTCCAATCAATTTGGAGTTAACATGGTAGGCTATTTCCGTAACGTAAGGTTTTTTTAAACACGTTATAAAAAAAATTTCATGAGCAGAAATGATTTCATGCTGTCAGGCACCCCCACTATTTTATTTTGGTTATAATTTGGTAATTCCTAGACTATTTGCGTAACGTTTTACATATTCTTTGTCAGCAAACCCTAAGGAACCCAAATATACAAATTTAAAAGAGCTAAGTGGCTGCGTTCAAAATATGCAATTTCTTCTACCTCCTGTTTCGAAGATGTGCTGTCTGGGTACTGTAATGTTTTCAAACGTAAACCCATCTAATGTCATCTTTTCTAATAAGCGTTTTCCAGGTTTTTTTTAAAACCTAACTCTGGGAAGGTTAGTGTTTTTATCACTGTCCGTCTGAAGAAAAGTTAGTGCATGTGGCCTTACACGCGTGATGGCAGCAATTGTGTATCGCGCGACGCGTGTTTAGTGTTGCATGTGTCCTGCCTTCATTCGCCCCTCTCTCTCTCCTGCTTATCTGTCTTTTTAGTTACGCCGTGTATAAAATGGAATGAATGAGATATTAAATTTAGGTCATAGATCAGCTTGCGTATCTCAAGTTTAGTACACGTTTCATTGAAGAAAGCGGGTAATAATATAGTAGGCTTTTACTATCAACGTGAAAGCGTTACAATTTGCAGACGAAGCAGAAAACAAGGGGGATTTCGAGTACAGTCATTGTGACAGCACTGTTATTTTACCATTGCTCTTTTCTTTATTAAATGTATTTGTTAGGCTTCATATTTACCTGATAATTTATATATGTGGATTAGAATATTCCACGACATCTCCCCTCTTAAAACAGACATTATATGTCAGTCCTTTATTCTATATACACATAGAGAAATTTATTATTATTTCTGGGTTTAGGGTGATTCTCATCACACGGATGGCGGCTTAAAAAATCCGCTCCCAAATTTGTTTTTCCAGATATATACTCAATGCTAAAATTATATGGAGCCAAAAGTAAGGACCATCGGAGTAACCTAGAGTTCTCATGCCTAGCCTGTGCTAGAAACGATAAAGGTTTGTGGTCTGTTTGCAACTTAAATGCCTTCCCATACAGATAAATATTGAATTTCTTTATTGCCCATATTACTGCAAGACATTCTTTTTCGCTAGCTGAGTAGTTGATTTCAGCTTTATTCAACTTTCTGCTAGCATATGCCACTGGGCTTAACTCCCCATCCAATGCATCTGATTTCTGTAGTAGAGTTGCACCTAACCCAATATTACTTGCATCCGTCCTTACTATGAATTCTTGACTTAAGTCAGGTAATTTCAAAATGGGTTTACTTGTGAGCTCTTCCTTCAATTCTTGGTAAGTCATTTCACATTGTGGTGTCCATGTAATGGGGGCGATCTGGATTGTCCCTTTACGTGTCAAAATCAGTTAACGGTGCACATATGGAATTAAAGTTTTGATATACTTCTGGTAGAAACCACATAATGAGACAAAGGATCTCACGTCCTTCTTGGTTTGTGGTCTCGGGGCTTTCTGTAGTTTCTCTAAATTCTTTGGGTCAGGGGTCATGTTTTCCTGATAAACTGTGTGTCCCAAAAATTCCAATTCTTTACATCCAACGCAACATTTGGTTGGTCGGGCTGTTAAATTTGCTTCCCTAAGTCGATTAAACAGCATATTCAGAGAGTCAATGTGTTCCTCAAATGTTTCTGTTGCTATAAGGATATCATCCATGAAATTTGTTATATATGGATTATTCAGAGGGTCCAATAATTTTCTCATCATTCTAGAGAAGACACTAGGCGCATTCTTCAATCCAAATGGCAATCTATTAAACTCATAGTGTCCTTCTGAGGTACTAAAAGCTAGGTATGGTCTAACCTCAGGCTTTACTGGAATCTGATAGTATCCTTTACTCAGATCCACTTTTGAGAAATATTTAGCTTTATTTAGTCTGGCAATAAGCTGATTTGTATCCGGCAATGGATCCACCTGTCCTTCTGTAATAGCATTCAGTCTCCTTTAGTCTATACAGAGTCTATGTTCTCCAGAGGGGCTTCCGTAAGAGCACAACACCGGAAACTATATCGAATATTCACTGTGTTTGAAATAATTCCTTCCTTCAATAGATAGTCTATCTCTTCCTTCAAAGCTTTCTCCTTAGCAAACGGAATCGAATATGGTTTCATACAGACAGGTGTGGGGTCTATCAGTTTCATATCATATTCCAATAGGTTTGTATGCCCTGGTCGGTCTGTTAACACCTCTGCATGATTAGTTAGAACCTGTTGCACTCTCTCTTTCTGAGTTTTCGTTAAATGTGTACTGATTTTCACCTGTGCTGCTGTCTCACAGGGGTGTAATGGATATTCAAATGATGAAAGTGGTTCCTTTTTCATCTCCATGGCGATGGACAAGGTCAACAAGTGTGTCTCTTCCTGATGGTCTCTTTCCAAATATTTCTTCAGGAGATTCACATGATAGATTTTTTCTTTCCCCTTCTTATCTATCTTATAATTTGTTCTAGACACCTTCTCTAAAACTGTATATGGACCCTGCCATCCAATTTGTAACTTATTCTGACTCCCGGGCAAAAGAAGCAGTACTTTCTCTCCCACAGCCAAATGTCTGTCTTTCGCCTTCCTGTTATAATAGGCAGCATGTTTCTTCCTGGCTTGTTTCAAATTTTCATTGGCAAGTTTCCAGCCAGTTTTTAAACGAGTGGTCAGCTCATTCACATATTGGTATGAAGATGTAATGTTTTCCTCTGCCTTTTCATCAGTCCACGTTCTTAACAAAGCTTCGAGTGGACCTTTTATTGGCCTTCCAAACAATAATGTTGCCGGGGCCATACCGGTTGAACTATGGGGTACCTCCCGATAAGCAAAGAGGGCGGCGTGCAGGTACTGGTCCCATGTATCTGGTTTTTCGTGTGCCAACTTTCTCAGGATCGACATCAACGTGCCATTAAATCTTTCCACTTGGCCGTTCCCTTGGGGATGGTACACACTACAATGGAAGTGTTTGGCCTGGAAGATCCTGAAAACTTCTTCAGTTAGTTTCCCCTTGAACTGAGAGCCATTATCAGTCAAGATTTGATTGGGAAAGCCTAACCTTGTGAAAATTGTGAGTAATGCCTCTGCACATGTTTTAGAAATCCAATCGATGACACGGCTACTGCCTCTCACCCACATAGAACATAAGTGTCCACCAGAGTCAGAATGTAGCTGTTCCTTCTCTTGGTTCGGGTGAGAGGTCCCACAAGATCCACGGCAACTCTCTCAAAGGGTGTTCCCACTATGGGCATTTCCCCCAGAGTTGCTGGTGCAGTCCAATGTTTAGGTGCTACTCGTTGGCACTCTGGACAGGATTTTACATATCGTTTGATATCTTCAGTTATTCCTGGCCAGAAATAGTGACAAGCTATTCGCTGTCCTGTTGCGCTGATTCCCAGATGACCACTGAAGGGAATCGCATGCCCTAGTTCCAACACTTTAGTCCTATATGAAGTGGGAAGGACCAGCTGTCCGTGACCATTGGATTCAGATCCAGCCTTCCTATATATCAGTTTGTTCTTCATATAAAACTCTCCCTTGCCTGGAGGTGTATGAGAGTTGGGCAACTTCTTGAAACATGGCTTGAGTGTTTTGTCCTCAGCCTGTGCCTTCCTCATCTCATCTGGGTGAGTATTTATTGGATTATCCTCCTCCTTCTTTGTCTGTGATCTGGTCTGCACTGTTGCCAATATCACAGGTCTCTTGGGATTCCCCAAGAAGACATATCTACACCCCAATATCAGAGGGTAGATTGGCTCATTTATCACTGCTGCTTTTATGATTCCTTCCACATATCGCGTTTTCACTTTTATTCGGGCGACGGGAAGTGTCATGGTAGCTACATCCTTGGTTGCAGTTTGAATCTCCACTGTTTCTGTGGTGTATTGATCGGCCTGCACCAGGTGAGAACTCACAACGGAATCGTAATATAAACCGGTATCATATAAACATCTTATAGTGACACCATTACAGATGACATCTTCACACACTGGGGGGTGGTATGGTTCCTGTAGTTCTTCAGGTTTGACCTTCTTTTCCATTTTCCCCGATGTCATAGCAGCACAATGAGGAGGTTTCCTTCTACAATGGTCAGTGTCATGATTGTTCATCTTACAATTTTTACACCACCTTTTTCCTTGGTTGAAAGATTTTCTTTCATCATATTTCCTTTCATCGAATTGTGGGAATTTATTTTTATTTTCATACCGTGGCCTATCAAATTGGTGCTTACCTTTATTTTGATCCCTAGGATCAAATTTATTAAAGTTCTGTGGTGCCCTAAAGTTATCCACCTGTTTCTTTTTATTACCTGTTACCTCTGCTTGAGCTGCTTGATACCTTTCAGCAACATTTAGCAACTCACCCAGCCTCTCTGCACCTTGTTCCATGAGAAACTTTCTCAGGTCTGGAGCCATGGACTCTCTTAATTGCTCTATAAGGACCATTTCCTTTAGATCTTGGGTTTTCCCCAGAGAAGTCCATTTCTCCAAGTATGTCTCTATTCGTGCAGAGAACTGGTGATAGGTTGCACCTGACAGTAGTTTAGCATTCCTAAATTTTTTCCTATAAAATTCTGCATTCTTTTCATATCTTAACAAAAGAGCCTGCTTTAGCATGTCATAATTTTCCTGATCACCTCTGCTCATTTTTGCAAAAACTTCATAAGCTGCCCCACGAAGTCCTTGAGATAACTTTAAGCTCCACCTTTCTCTCTCTAACCCATACGTGGTAGCTAATAGTTCATACCTATTTAGATAGCTCTCTATATCATCGTCTTTCTCAACAAAATGATCTAAATGAAATTTCATAGCTGAGGTTGAGGCTCCTTGGCTAGCAGTGGCATCAGAGGCAAAGGGACTGGCACCATTTTCAGGAGCATGGCCTTGAAACTCAAAATCCCTTAGTCGTAACTCATGTTCCCTTTGTAATCTCTTATCTTCTGCTTCCCTTTCTGCAGCTAAATCTCTTCTGCTTCCCTTTCTGCAGCTAATTTCTTGTCATTCATTTCTGCAGCCTGTCTTCTTTCCTCGGCTTCCAATGCTTTAGCCTCTTTGTCAGCCTCAATCTGCAACCTCTTAGTCTCAGCCTCAGCCTCAAATTGTAACTTCTTAATTTCCCTTTCAGCCTCTAACTTTCTTTCGGCTTCAAACCTTCTTTCTTCGCGTTCAATAAATTTGTCACATTCAGTAGTGACATAGGCAACCATAACTTGCCCATCTAATCCTAACTCTTTTGCAGTCTGAACAGCAGCAGATCGAAATTTGGCTAGGTCCGCCATTGTCTATCAGGTAAGTTTATACAATGTCTAACTAACAATTCAATCTCTAAATATATATCTAATGGACAACACAGGCACCGAGAGCTCAACCTTATTTAATTCCACCCAAGGATACCTTTTTTAATTCTTATTATTCCCTGAAGTGAATTACCCCCAATATTTTTAATAGGTAAAGATTCAAAATCCCGAGAGCGAGACCCCAATATATGTGGTGAAGTGGGATGTTATAAATATTTATAGGGGACTTAGTGTACTGACTGAGATCAGCTGTGAAGGTATCTATATCTAATAAGAGTAGTGTATTATATATAACCTTACTTGCTGCCACATATGTATACCTCAGTCAGAATTATTCTGGAATAGTGTGATGACTACGTTATATGTCTAGGGTATGTGTATGATGAAGTGTAAGTCAAAACAACAACAGACAGATAAACAATTTAATTTATTCCACTACACTTGACAACACTGTGACACTCACATACATAAAACACTCTACTAGGATATCTTAAAGGAGTCACTGATAACTTTTCAAATAACAATATGTATTCAGTGCTGTCATGAATGTATATGTGTCCTGATTCAAATACAAAGGGAACCAGGAATCACAATCAATTTTAACTACAAGTTATATGTACATAATTAATTAATATAAATCTTGTAGTGACATATATTATTAAAAGTATCCTATGTGTGTCAGTTGTGTAGTAGTAATATGAGGTAATACTGGTTTTGTTTTGTTCAAGCTCTGTTGGTATTTGTCATCATGACTTCAATAGTTGTCTTTATTGGAACTAGTATTGGAGATGTTCTCAGTTCCTGATATTAAAACAATTAATTCCCCTCTTAATTGTATTTTACACTGTCTTTTTAAGATGGGGGTACATAATGTTGAGCTCCATGGCCCACACTCTCTTTATCTTCCGTGATGACTGCAGTAAAGGCCTCCTCTTGCTCGATTACCTTTAA
>JAMPIV010004452.1:0-102500 GCA_024509875.1 Oreohelix idahoensis
GTGCGCACCAAAAGATATGTTTATTCCATCAAAGCCCATGTGCGCAACAAAAGATATTATGTGACAACGTGCTTTTTTTAAAAGACGGCCGATAGGATAGTCTGGCGCTCTCTCTTCCAAACTCTACACCTCACGGTAGAAGGGGAACGACTAAGTAAGGTAGGTTTTTTTTATAAAAAAATGTGCTTTCATAAAGACATATCTCTTGCTTTTCTGACTTTCACCCTTAATTTTCTCTCAATGCCTTACAGTTTCTCCCTCAAGAGGACTGATGAAGGCCATCCTATCACTCAGCTTCTCTTGTAAGGATGACATTCCTGGAGGACATGTGTCACTGTCTGTTTCCTTTCCCCAGATGAAAAAAAAATATCTTGTCCAATTCTTAGTTTGCTGAATATATGGTATACTAATTTGCAGTGGCTGGTTCAGGACCGAAGATGCATCAAAAGTGAGGAATGCAGTAAGCGACCCATAGCTTGACTGCTTGCGTCAGGGTCAGCAAACCAGAGCTGACCAAGACCCTACTCCACCTCCAAGTGGTGGTCCTGAAAACAGGTTGCATCACTGCAGTCTGGATGAGAGAGTAGGGATCGAAGAGGGAAGGATACCCTGTCCCAAAAATGCCATGCAGAAAACGAATGTGTCGGGTCGAAAGGCGCAGATATCGCAGATTTGCTGAAAACGGCGACACAATGTAACAAACGTCCTTTTTAGGACAAATCCAGAAGAAGTGGCTGGTTCTCAGAAGATTCTCATCTGACCTCATCTTGTAATGGAGTTGCAGTTTTCTGATTTATTCAACTCTGGATGTTCATTTTGCCACTTTAATTTGAAACTATTTTAAAAATACTGTTTTAAGTTCTATGTATGTTATACTATTTTCCGTCTGCTGTTTGCTTCCTCTCTCTTTTTGGCAAGAGTATAGGCAATCAAACACTTAAAAAGTGGAAAATCTCCTGGTTGTGATGAAATAACAGCTGAAATGATACAGGCAGGAGGAGAAGGCAGCGCTCGTATATACCATGCATTATGCTGCAAGATCTGGCAAAGCGGAATTTGGCCCAAGGAATGGAAAAGATCAATTTGCCCAGAATCTATACCTAAACACCAAGAAGACCAAAGTATTGACAACAGACAAAGTAAAGACCAAACCAGAAATTGAAAACGAAGAACTGGAAAGTGTTAATGAATTCGAATACTTAGGATCAATCATCAACAGCTCTGGCGACTGTGCAGTAGAAATTAAAAGAAGACTTGCAATTGCTTCACATAAACTAATACAGATGAAAAACCTATGGCAAGGCACAAGCAAAGAAACAAAGTTACAACTGATCAGAGCATGTATATTCCCAGTAGCGCAATTGCTTCACATAAACTAATACAGATGAAAAACCTATGGCAAGGCACAAGCAAAGAAACAAAGTTACAACTGATCAGAGCATGTATATTCCCAGTAGCAACATACGGCTGCGAGACTTGGACACTCAATAAAACAGTTGCAAAAAAGAATACATCATTCGAAATGAAATGCTACAGAAGGATGTTGAGAATACCCTGGACAGAAAAAAAGACCAACAGAGAAGTACTGCACTCACTAAACGTACAGGAACATTGGCTCCTAAATACCATCGCAATAAGGAAGCTGAAATTTTTTGGTCATATAAAAAGACATAATAGTCTGGAAAAAACAGTGATGGAAGGCATGGTCCCTGGAAAAAGGGGAAGGGGTCGACCTAGACGACGGTGGACCCAGGACATCACAGAGAGTCTGAACTTGTCTTTGGCTGATGCAGGTCGACTTGCCCAGAATCGTGATGCGTTCAGAGCAGCTGTAATGGAGACAACGTTCTGGAAAGAATACGTCACATGATGATGATGATAGGCTTTCTAGGTTTAAAGTGTTCTGCGGTGAGCAGGAAGCACAGTAATTTCAAACTGCTGAATTTATACCATGATTCCTATACAGCTACTTGGGTGTTCATTTTGTTACTGCTATGGTTCTGCAGGTGGCTGCTGCAAGCAAGGGGTCTGAGAGATATACTGGGACTCTGCATTTTCCTTGTTTTCCACGAGGGTTTTACAAAATGTGTGCAGTTGTTTTCAATGTCCCTTGGTTTTGAAGTGGTTTTTTTTTTTTTTTTTTTTTTTAGGTCGTTTGTATCTACCAGACCCCTGAACACATTCTCCAGAACTGCCTAGTCCATTGTGACACATAACACCAGACCTAGCCAAAGGGTGCTGAGTTCAGGCAGAAGTATGGGACTACAACATGTACCAGGAAGACTGTGGACTCTGTCCTAGCAAAAGGTCTGCAGATTTAACATGACTAGCTGTCGCGAATTGAAAGTAAATTTGAATTTTCCAAACTGTCCCAGCCCATTTCCTGGCCTTACTCTTTAAATTTTTCTTTTCTTACCGGCTACATGAACTTTAGTTTTTTTAAATTCTTCTCTCGCGGCTGTAGTCTTTTGAATTTTTTCCACTCAGACCCCCACCCCAAGTCGTGTCTGGCTTTTGATTTCGTTTCTGGCCCTCATTATAAATTCATTGCTCTGTCCTCAGTAGCCAGCGCTCGCCAGCCTATAATAACGTTGCATAAGACCCACCTGCGTGCATGTTTGTAGGATGCCAGCCCTGGGGAATGTCCTCACACGTAATAGTGTTTTGACCACTCTAGCCAATGCACGGGCGGCAGCCTTAATAGGGTGTCTTGTAGTTAAGCGGCGTAGAGAGTCAACCCCTTGAAAGCTGGGTAACATTAGGAATTATAGGGAATTTTGGTGTCTCTGATGTAGATTCTAGACTAATGTTTATGTTACTCTGCGTTATGCTAGAAAGCGGAGCAGCCCGAACACCTGCTCAAAGCCCGCAAACGCAGATGGCCAGGTCAGCATCCCTTTCTGGACTATATAGCCTGATAGAAGCTACTGTCTTTACACTCGTTAACAAACTAGACCCGAGGTTAAAACTAAATGAGACACAGGCAGTTGTGAGCATAAGATTCGACTGTGTCGCTAAAAAAATCTTGGTGTCTCGGGGTGAGTTGACATTTGTCATATCACATATGCTTAGTTATTATTGTACATATAATTGATAGCAGTGACTTGCGGGTTTTTTCTGTGACAACTCCTCGGTAATTTATTCAATGCCAATGTAGCGCAGTCAACAGCCAAAGCTAACAGATGCTTAATCTGTTTAGAGCCTCATAGTTTTGTTAGTGTTTCTTCTTCTTCTTCTTCCATCCTTAGCCACCAACCGGCAAAGCAGTATGTGGCCAGTACGCCCAGTGGCGTCTTAGGGCAACAACAAATTGATCAATCTATCGCTGTTTTCACCACGCCTAGTGGCGTCTTTGTGGAACAAAAACAGACCAAACAATCTATCGCTGTTTCCGTAATCAGATTGGTTGGCAAGCAGGTGATCAGCCCTTTGTTAGTGTTTACAATGGGTTAAATGGTAAGCTTAAGCTGACATTACTTTTGGAGAACTACAGTTGTGTAAATTATTCATATAAATCTGACTAGTGACATGTGTTCGCTATAGAGACTGAATTGTGGGAGGTAGACAGTTATTTTATTTTTGGGAGGAACTTCTCATGGCAGGGTATGGAACCAGGGAATGGCTATTGTGTAGTTTAGATCTAACTTACAAGGCAGTTAACCACTGGCAAGTGAAAGAATTCTGTCCTATGTAAAGTCACAATGTGTCATAATAACATAAACATTGCACTTGTATGTATTCCATTTTGGGAGGTTATTACTTTTCCCTTTTGTGTATCGACCCCATGGGACACATACAGTTTAATTGTGTAATGTATCTAGTGTTTATGTTTTCTGTAAATTCACATAATGATGTAAACTAAATAGTACATCCTCTCAACGGAGACTACACGGTTGGACAACCCATATGTTGGGTTGGAAGAGGACCTTGAGTCAATTTTTTTTTCTGTCAGAGCAAATGCTCAGATGTATATGTATGTACAAAATATATTAACCTATGCGGGATGGTGAGAATTGATATTGTGGAATTAACGGGAGGAAAACTCATGTGGACAGAGACAGCATAGAGACTTGCCTAGCAATAATAAAACAAATACTGCAGTATAACATTAAAGTTATGATTTTATTTTCCTTGAGATAATGGGTGTTTATTTGGTCTTAGTTCCAGGTACCCTCACTGCTAAAAACAGCTGACTACAAACTCAAGCTGAGAGAACTCACAGATTCTACCTCCTGTCTAACGCTTTTCGGCAAGACGAGTGTCAAATTGCCTGGCAACTTTACCCACTTCGCATAACCCCGTTAAACGGTTGGAAAATTACACGAATATTGATTCAATTGCAGTGTAGGACCAGTGACCGCAGCCAGACGTCACGTATTGTGCAGTTGTGGTTTCCTACTCGCCTATTTAGTACAAGTCAGGGCTTAGTGGCCTCCAGCATGTCCATCAACACATCATCGCCAGCTTAGTTGAAATTATCTTACTGTGTTCTTTAATGGAGTACGCAGTTCCAACAAAAGGTCTCAAACCAGACCCAACCGGATTACGCATCGAGTACCATATACGAGGCACACCAATTCGCCGCGTCGGATTAGAGCGCCAATACAGAAAGTTTCCCTGAGTTGACGTTGATTTATTATGTCTACTGGTCAGTACGGACTTGGCGTGTATTAGTGGTCAGAATATAGACAGAGTTAATCTACCGCCTATCTTGTTCTTTTATGTGAACACAGCGCATGGACAGCGTCTCAAGTGGATTTATAAAGTATCCCTAGCTTTATGAGCAGAGACACAAAGACACTGACTTAAGTTATTTTGTATTTTTCCACAGAAGCGGAAGGATTGTTAACTCTTTGTTTATTTTCCCTGTCGGGGCCTACTTGTTGGTTTTGTTCTTTGATGTATGAATTGATGTAATTGTTAACTTTGTTATTTGATCAGTTATTGTTGTGCTGAGATTTTTAAAATTATTTTCTTCTATACAAGCTAAAGAACACTTTAATAAATTTTAACCTTTTGTTAATGCGCTGTTCACGACCTTCATCCATACCTGTTTAAGCTCTTACTATTTCTCTATCTGTCTGTGAGAAAGAAGATAGAGTGGGTGATCCTTAAGACTACATAAGTGAGTTGTGGGCTTGGAAAGAGTGATAGTGTTAATAGACCTTCTTCCAGGTCGTCTTAAGTTCTCTCGAATTTCACACCTTATCTGTGTTTTCTCTATAAATCTTGCAGTTCACTCACCTTGTCTTACTCAACAAATACTCTAATATTACACACTCATGGCACTAACAAACTGAATGCAAAAGAACTTTTTAAAAACTGTTTAGCTGCCCCTGAGCAATTAATTTCATCTTCTTCTTCTTTGATCCTTAGCCGCCGACCGTCAAAGCAGTCAGTGGCCATCACGCCTAGTGGCGTCTTGTTGGGCAACAACAAATTTATTCCACTTTGCTCGGTCGGTGGCCATCCTTCATACAGTGTCCAAACTCTGGTTCATTCTTTGCATCTCAGCCTCCACAGTCCTCTGCCAAGTTGTTTTTGGTCGGCCTCTCTTTTGTTTTTCTTCAGGGGTCCAAAGCATAGCTGTTCTTGTGATGGCATCGGGATCTCTTCTGAGGACATGGCCAACCCAGCTCCAGCCTCTGCCAGCTATGATGGTGTGCGTGTCCTCTTGCTTGCTCCGAGTAAGCAGATTTTGGTTGGTGATGGTATTCGGTCAAAATATTTGGTGAATTTTTCTTAGGCATGTTGTGTGAAAAGAGGACAATTTCGACACTTCCTTCTCTGTAATTCTCCAGCTTTCCACACCATAGAGAAGCACAGAAAGCACACAGCTCTGATATAATCTTAATTTTGTGCTTGTGCTTGTCGTGAGACATTCTAAATCCACATATATAAATTAAAAAGTAAATGTAAAGCCTAACGAATTAATTCACTAAAAGGAAAGAAGAATGGTAAAAGAACAGTGCGGTCACCATAGCGTACGCCTGTATTATAGAACGTCATGCTAGCTAAACAAGAAATCCCCTTTTTCTACTTCGTCTGCATAAGTGTAACGCTTTCGCGTTTACTAGTAAAGCCTACTGCATCAACTACACGCGTTTCAAAAAAAAATAAAACCGGTACTGTGTTTCTTAGAAAACCTTGAGATACGCACACTGCTTAATGACCTAAATTTAAAATTACATTAATGTCATTATATACACTGCGTAAACTAAAAGACAGACGGGCTTAAAAGAGAGAGAGAGAGAGAGAGGTACGGAGGAACGCATGCAATACTACCACCATCTCGCGATATGAAATTAATGCCACCCCACGCGAAAGGCACGCAGGCTTGCTTTTTTTTTCAAATAAACAGGGACAAAAAACACTACCAATACGAGGTTAGGTTTTAAAAAACATGGTTAATGCTTATTAGGAAACATGACCCAACTGTTTTACATCTGAAATCCTGACAGTACAGAAGACACCCCATCGTATCAAAGTGAACGGGTGGTAGAAGAAAATACACATTTTGAACGCAGCCACTTAGCTCCATTAAACTTATATATTTGGGTGCCTTAGGACTTGCTGACAAAGAATATGTTAGGTGTTATGCAAATAGTCTAGTAATTAACAAATAATAGCCAAAATACTATAGTGGTGTTGTCTGACAATACAGGATCATATTTGCTCATAATGGCGTGTTTGGACACTGCTTTAGAGGAAATGAGGCCACCACGTTAAATCCGATTTGATTGGCTAGAATTATATGTAAGGCGAAACATGATTAGTCGACTGCAAATACTATTTTTGGTTGTTAAGGGAAACGGTAGGAAGGGTACTTTTTTTCAAATGCTTTTGTAAACATGGTCTTATTGGCTAGACCATTTAATATAGTCAATTAGGAGCGTCGGTTCAGTGCCACTTTTTGAAATTAAACTGTGTAGAAGCAAGTGCGTTGAGAACCAGTTCATATTTTTCTAATGAAAGCCTGGGACAGAGGCAGATCGGAATTGTGCCATAACTCATCGCCAGTCAACGTATTTGTTTAATATTTCCTTGAATTGTGGTAAGCTAGACATATTTGATCTCTTTTAGATGAAAATTGAATGTGAATTGATAATTTATGTCTGTATGTGTGTGGTTCAGTAGCAAACATGAGGCAAAGCCTAGATATTGCTCCACCATGAACAAAACTTGTCGGAGAGGAGTATAACTGCATGGGATTGCCAAATAGTACTATGACACCTATCTTATTGAATAGAAGGAAATAATGCTGGAATTGCAGAGGCGTTGTAACCATTAGGGAGAGGAATACTGGTGTATACTGTTACAATGTAAGCTAGCAGTTGGCCTACCGCGCTGAACTCAGTGTTTGTTATGTATTGTGCTTCAGTGTGGAAATAGATTATAAATTAGTTCTGAAGTAGGAGGTACAACCTTCTTGTTTCAGGGACCGTGGTACTAACGTATTAAAGCAGCACCTGGTCTGAGTTTTGCTGAATCCAGAGGTTGGTAGCATACTCCTTGGTCAAGATATCGACCAGTGTTGTTTCTCAAGGAAACGGTGAAACAAGCAAGCAGTGGAGACTGTTTCCTGCCGCCCACACAGAAGTTAAGATTTCGTGGCCAGAGCAGCTCAATCTTGTGTATACCCCCCTCTAAAAGTGACTTTACCTTAAATCAAGAGGGACATTTATTTGTTTCAAATAAAAAGAAACGGTGAACCTGTCCAATATTATTTCCACCAGAAACAAACACTTGAAGTCATGATGACAAACAACAACCTAGCTTGAAAAGCCAGTATTACCTCATAGTACTACAGCACAACTTACACACATATTGCAATAATAATATATGTCAATACAAAGATCCTATCTATAAATTGTGTACATACAACTTGTGATTACATTTGATTGTGATTCCTGATTCACTCTGTAGTTGAATCAGGATATCTAATATTGAAAGGAATTAATACATATTTTTAAAAGTTAACACTTGACTCATTTAAGATAGTCTTATAGAGTGTTATATGTATGTGCTTGTCACTGTGTTGTAAGGTGTTGTGGATTTTAATTAAAGTATTTATCTGTCTGTTGTTGTTGTGACTTACACTTCTTCATTATCATAACCCTAGACATTCAACGTAGTCATCACAATAGCCCAGAATAAGTCTGGCTGAGGTCTAAATGTGGTAGCAAAGTAAGGTTATCTGTAACACACTACACCTATTAGATACAGATACCTTCACAGCTGATCTCAGTCAGTACACTAAGTCCCCTATAAATATTTATAATATCCCACTTTACCACATATATTGGGGTCCTGTCCGGGATTTGGAATCTTCTCCTATTATATATATTGGGGGTAATTCACTTCAGGGAATAATAAAAATTTAAAAGGTATCCTTGGGTGGAAAATAAATAAGGTTGAGCTCTCAGTGCCTGTGGTTGTCCTTAGATAATTAGTTATAGATTGAATTGTTTAGTTAGACATTGTATAAATTTGCCTGTTAGAAAATGGCCGACATGGCAAAATTTCGATCTGCTGCTATGCAGGCTGCTAAAGAGTTAGGAATGGACGGGCACGTTATGATTGCTTATGTCACTACTGAATGTGACAAATTTATTGAACGCGAAGAAAAAAGATTAGAAAAAGAGGCTGAAAGAAAGTTAGAGGCTGAAAAGGAAATTAAGAGGTTGCAGATTGAGGCTGACAAAGAGGCTAGGGCATTAGAGGCTGAGGCTAAGAAGTTACAATTGGAGGCTGAGGCTAAGAAGTTCCAATTGGAGGCAGAAAGAGAAGAAAAGAGACAGGCTGCACAGAGGGAAGCAGAAAAGGAGGAGAAGAGATTACAAAGGGAACATGAGTTACGACTAAGGGAGTGTGAGTTTCAAAGCCATGCTCCTGAAAATGGTGCCAGTCCCTTTACCTCTGATGCCACTGCTAGTCAGGGAGCCTCAACCTCAGCTATGAACTTTCATTTAGATCATTTTGTTGAGAAAGAAGATGATATCGAGAGCTATCTAAATAGATATGAACTATTAGCTACCACGTATGGGTTAGAGAAAGAAAGGTGGAGCTTAAAGTTATCTCAAGGGCTTCGTGGTACAGCTTATGATATTTTCGCCAAAATGAGCAGAGATGATCAAGAAAATTATGACATGCTAAAGCAGGCTCTTTTGTTAAGATATGAAAAGAATGGTGAATTTTATAGAAAAAAATTTAGGAATGCTAAACTACTGTCAGGGGAAACCTATCACCAGTTCTCTGCACGGTTAGAGACACACTTGGAGAAATGGACTTCTCTGGGGAAAACCCAAGATCTTAAGGAAATGATCCTTATAGAACAACTAAGAGAGTCCATGGCTCCAGACCTGAGAAAGTTTCTCATGGAACAAGGTGCAGAGAGACTGGGTGAGTTACTAAATGTCGCTGAAAGGTATCAGGCAGCTCAAGCAGAGGTATCAGGTAATAAAAAGAAACAGGTAGATAATTTTAAGGCACCACAGAACTTTAATAAAATTGATCCTAGAGATCAGAACAAAGGTAAGAACCAGTTTGATAGGCCACGGTATGACAATAAAAATAAAACCCCACAATTCGATGAAAGGAAATTTGATGAAAGAAAATCTTTCAACCAAAAAAGGAGGTGGTGTAAGAATTGTCGGATGGACAATCATGATACTGACCATTGTAGAAGGAAACCTCCTCATTGTGCTGCTATGACATCTGGAAAGAAGGGAAAAAAGGTCAAACCTGCGGAACTACAGGAACCATACCACCCCCCAGTGTGTGAAGATGTCATCTGTAATGGAGTCACCATAAGGTGCTTATATGATACAGGTCTAGATTATGATTCCGTTGTGAGTTCTCACCTGGTGCAGGCAGATCAATACACCACAGAAACAGTGGAGATTCAAACTGCAACCAAGGATGTAGCGACCATGACACTTCCCGTCGCCCGGATAAAGGTGAAAACGCGATATGTGGAAGGAATCATAAAAGCAGCAGTGATAAATGAGCCAATCTACCCTCTGATATTGGGGTGTAGATATGTCTTCTTGGGGAATCCCAAGAGACCTGTGATATTGGCAACAGTGCAGACCAGATCACAGTCCAAAAAGGAGGCGGAAAATCCAATAAATACTCATCCAGATGAGATGAGGAAGGCACAGGCGGAGGACAAGACACTCAAGCCGTGTTTCAAGAAGTTGCCCAAATGCCATACCCCTCCAGGCAAGGGAGAATTTTATATGAAGAACAAGCTGATTTATAGGAAGGCTGGATCTGAATCCAATGGTCACGGACAGCTGGTCCTTCCCACTTCATATAGGACTAAAGTGTTGGAACTAGGGCATGTGATTCCCTTCAGTGGTCATATGGGGATCAGCGCAACAGGACAGCGTATAGCTTGTCACTATTTCTGGCCAGGGATAACTGAAGATATCAAACGATATATAAAATCCTGTCCAGAGTGCCAACGAGTAGCACCTAAGCATTGGACTGCACCAGCAACTCTGGGGGAAATGCCCATAGTGGGAACACCCTTTGAGAGAGTTGCCGTGGACCTTGTGGGACCTCTCACTCGAACCAAGAGAAGGAACAGCTACATTCTGACTCTGGTGGACACTTGTTCTATGTGGGGAGAGGCGGTAGCCCTGTCATTGATTGACTCTAAACATGTGGCAGAGGCATTACTCACAATTTTCACAAGGTTAGGCTTTCCCAATCAAATCTTGACTGATAATGGCTCTCAGTTCAAGTGGAAACTAACAGAAGAAGTTTTCAGGATCTTCCAGGCCAAACACTTCCATTGTAGTGTGTACCATCCCCAAGGGAACGGCCAAGTGGAAAGATTTAATGGCACATTGATGTCGATCCTGAGAAAGTTGGCACACGAAAAACCAGATACATGGGACCAGTACCTTCACGCCGCCCTCTTTGCTTATCGGGAGGTACCCCATAGTTCAACCGGTATGGCCCCGGCAACATTATTATTTGGAAGGCCAATAAAAGGTCCACTCGAAGCTCTGTTAAGAACGTGGACGGACGAAAAGGCAGAGGAAAATATTACATCCTCATACCAATATGTGAATGAGCTGACCACTCGTTTAAAAACTGGCTGGAAACTTGCCAATGAAAATTTGAGACAAGCCAGGAAAAAACATGCTGCCTATTACAACAGGAAAGCTAAAGACAGAGATTTGGCTGTGGGAGAGAAGGTACTGCTTCTTCTCCCCGGGAGTCAGAATAAGTTACAAATTGGATGGCAAGGTCCATATACAGTTCTAGAGAAGGTGTCTAGAACAAATTATAAGATAGATAAGAAGGGGAAAGAAAAAATCTATCATGTGAATCTCCTGAAGAAATATTTGGAAAGAGAAAATCAGGAAGAGACACACTTGTTGACCTTGTCCATTGCAATGGAGATGAAAAAGGAACCACTTTCATCATTTGAATATCCATTACATCCCTGTGAGACAGCGGCACAGGTGAAAATCAGTACACATTTAACGAAAACTCAGAAAGAGCGAGTGCAACAGGTTCTAAATAATCATGCAGAGGTGTTAACGGACCGACCGGGGCATACAAACTTATTGGAATATGATATGAAACTGATAGACCCCACCCCTGTCTGTATGAAAGCCTATTCGATTCCTTTTGCTAAGGAGAAAGCCTTGAAGGAAGAGATAGACTATTTGTTGAAGGAGGGAAATAATTTCACACAGTGAATCTTCGTATAGTTCCAGTGTGGTGCTCTTAAGGAAACCCTCTGGAGAACATAGACTCTGTATAGATTACAGGAGACTGAATGCTATCACAGAAGGTCAGGTGGATCCATTGCCGGATACAAATCAGTTGTTTGCCAGGCTAAATAAAGCTAAATATTTCTCAAAAGTGGATCTGAGTAAAGGATACTATCAGATTCCAGTAAAGCCTGAGGTTAGACCATACCTAGCTTTTAGTACCTCAGAGGGACACTATGAGTTTAACAGATTGCCATTTGGATTGAAGAATGTGCCTAGTGTCTTCTCTAGAATGATGAGAAAATTGTTGGAGCCTCTGAATAATCCATGCATCACAAATTTCATGGATGATATCCTTATAGCAACAGAAACATTTGAGGAACACATTGACTCTCTGAACATGCTGTTTAATCGACTTTGAGAAGCGAATTTAACAGCCCGACCAACCAAATGTTGCGTTGGATGTAAAGAATTAGAATTCTTGGGACACACAGTCCATCAGGGAAACATGACCCCTGACCCCAAGAATTTAGAGAAACTAAAGAAAGCCCTGAGGCCACAAACCAAGAAAGACGTGAGATCCTTTGTCTCATTATGTGGTTTCTACCAAAAGTATATCAAAAACTTTAATTCCATATGTGCACCGTTACCTGATTTGACACGCAAAGGAAATCCAGATAGAATTACATGGACAGCACAATGTGAATTGGCATACCAGGAATTGAAGGAAAAGCTCACAAGCAAACCTATTTTGAAATTACCTGACTTAAGTCAAGAATTCATTGTGAGAACGGATGCAAGTAATATCGGTTTGGGCGCGACCCTGTTACAGAAATCAGATGCACTGGATGGGGAATTAACCCCAGTGGCATATGCTAGCAGAAAGTTGAATAAAGCTGAAACCAATTATTCAACTAGCGAAAAAGAATGTCTTGCAGTAATATGGGCGATCAAGAAATTCAATATTTATCTGTATGGGAAGGCATTCAAGTTGCAAACGGATCACAAACCCTTGTCGTTTCTAGCGCAGGCTAGGCATGAAAATTCGAGGTTACTCAGATGGTCCTTACTTTTGCAGCCATTCCAGTTCAGCATAGAATATATTTCTGGAAAAACCAACCTGGGAGCGGATTTTCTAAGCCGCCATCCGTGTGATGAATATCACCGTAAGCCCCAGGAATAATATTAAATTTCTCTATGTGTATATAGAATTATAGACTGACATATAATGTCTGTTTTAAGTGGGGAGAATTTGTCGTGAGACATTCTAAATCCACATATATAAATTAAAAAGTAAATGTAAAGCCTAACGAATTAATTCACTAAAAGGAAAGAAGAATGGTAAAAGAACAGTGCGGTCACCATAGCGTACGCCTGTATTATAGAACGTCATGCTAGCTAAACAAGAAATCCCCTTTTTCTACTTCGTCTGCATAAGTGTAACGCTTTCGCGTTTACTAGTAAAGCCTACTGCATCAACTACACGCGTTTCAAAAAAAATAAAACCGGTACTGTGTTTCTTAGACAACCTTGAGATACGCACACTGCTTAATGACCTAGATTTAATATTACATTAATGTCATTATATACACTGCGTAAACTAAAAGACAGATGGGCTTAAAAGAGAGAGAGAGAGAGAGAGGTACGGAGGAACGCATGCAATACTACCACCGTCTCGCGATATGAAATTAATGCCACCCCACGCGAAAGGCACGCAGGCTTGCTTTTTTTTCAAATAAACAGGGACAAAAAACACTACCAATACGAGGTTAGGTTTTAAAAAACATGGTTAATGCTTATTAGGAAACATGACCCAATACTGTTTTACATCTGAAATCCTGACAGTACAGAAGACACCCCATCGTATCAAAGTGAACGGGTGGTAGAAGAAAATACACATTTTGAACGCAGCCACTTAGCTCCATTAAACTTATATATTTGGGTGCCTTAGGACTTGCTGACAAAGAATATGTTAGGTGTTATGCAAATAGTCTAGTAATTAACAAATAATAGCCAAAATACTATAGTGGTGTTGTCTGACAACACAGGATCATATTTGCTCATAATGGCATGTTTGGACACTGCTTTAGAGGAAATGAGGCCACCACGTTAAATCCGATTTGATTGGCTAGAATTATATGTAAGGCGAAACATGATTAGTCGACTGCAAATACTATTTTTGATTGTTAAGGGAAACGGTAGGAAGGGTACTTTTTTTCAAATGCTTTTGTAAACATGGTCTTATTGGCTAGACCATTTAATATAGTCAATTAGGAGCGTCGGTTCAGTGCCACTTTTTGAAATTAAACTGTGTAGAAGCAAGTGCGTTGAGAACCAGTTCATATTTTTCTAATGAAAGCCTGGGACAGAGGCAGATCGGAATTGTGCCATAACTCATCGCCAGTCAACGTATTTGTTTAATATTTCCTTGAATTGTGGTAAGCTAGACATATTTGATCTCTTTTAGATGAAAAAATGAATGTTGAATTGATAATTTATGTCTGTATGTGTGTGGTTCAGTAGCAAACATGAGGAAAGCTTAGATATTGCTCCCCCCATGAACAAAACTTGTCGGAGAGGAGTATAACTGCATGGGATTGCCAAATAGTACTATGACACCTATCTTATTGAATAGAAGGAAATAATGCTGGAATTGCAGAGGCGTTGTAACCATTAGGGAGAGGAATACTGGTGTATACTGTTACATGAGAAGCTAGCAATTGGCCTACCGCGCTGAACTCGGTGTTTGTTATGTATTGTGCTTCAGTGTGGAAATAGATTATAAATTAGTTCTGAAGTAGGAGGTACAACCTTCTTGTTTCAGGGACCGTGGTACTAACGTATTAAAGCAGCACCTGGTCTGAGTTTTGCTGAATCCAGAGGTTGGTAGCATACTCCTTGGTCAAGATATCGACCAGTGTTGTTTCTCAAGGAAACGGTGAAACAAGCAAGCAGTGGAGACTGTTTCCTGCCGCCCACACAGAAGTTAAGATTTCGTGGCCAGAGCAGCTCAATCTTGTGTATACCCCCCTCTAAAAGTGACTTTACCTTAAATCAAGAGGGACATTTATTTGTTTCAAATAAAAAGAAACGGTGAACCTGTCCAATATTATTTCCACCAGAAACAAACACTTGAAGTCATGATGACAAACAACAACCTAGCTTGAAAAGCCAGTATTACCTCATAGTACTACAGCACAACTTACACACATATTGCAATAATAATATATGTCAATACAAAGATCCTATCTATAAATTGTGTACATACAACTTGTGATTACATTTGATTGTGATTCCTGATTCACTCTGTAGTTGAATCAGGATATCTAATATTGAAAGGAATTAATACATATTTTTAAAAGTTAACACTTGACTCATTTAAGATAGTCTTATAGTGTGTTATATGTATGTGCTTGTCACAGTGTTGTAAGGTGTTGTGGATTTTAATTAAAGTATTTATCTGTCTGTTGTTGTTGTGACTTACACTTCTTCATTATCATAACCCTAGACATTCAACGTAGTCATCACAATAGCCCAGAATAAGTCTGGCTGAGGTCTAAATGTGGTAGCAAAGTAAGGTTATCTGTAATACACTACACCTATTAGATACAGATACCTTCACAGCTGATCTCAGTCAGTACACTAAGTCCCCTATAAATATTTATAATATCCCACTTTACCACAGTGCTGTACTGAGAGGACTTCCAGATGTTGTTTAGGCTAAAAAAGGCTGTTCTTGCTTTGTTCATTCTGTTGTTGATGTCTTTGCTTGCCCCGCCATCTGGTGTTACTATGCATCCAAGGTATGTGAAGGTGTCTGTCTGTTCCAGTTGCTAATTCCTTACTAATATGGGCTCAGGGTTGCTCACATTGAGCGTCATGACCTCTGACTTCTTTAAATTGATGTTCAAGCCCACCTGCTGGCTATACTTATTAAGTCTATCCGTTTTTTCCTGGATGTGTTGATGTGAATGTGTTAGTAGTGCAATGTCATCTGCATATTCCAGATCTTCCAATGTAGAAAATGTAGTCCATCTTATTCCTCTTGGACTGCCCTCTGTTGTCTGGCGCATCACCCAGTCTATGACTGTTAAAAATAGAGTGGTTGATAAGGGGCATCCCTGTCGTACTCCTGTCTTCACTTCAAAGGTTAGGTTGCTCTGCCCAACGCTACACGTAAAGTTGGCATAGAGGCTTTTTATGACTGACACTATGCAGCTTGGAATTCCATAAGCCCTCAGTATTTTCCATAAACTGTCCCTATGTATACTGTCAAAAGCCTTTTCAAAATCAACAAAATTAATGTACAGCTGTCTTTGCCATTCTGAGCACTGCTCTAAAATGTTTTGAGGGTAAATATTATGATCTACACATCTTCTGTTCTTTCTAAATACTGCTTGTTCTTTCCTCAGTTTGTGGTCTAATGCTTTTGAAATTCTCTGTATAATTATCCTGCCTAGTATTTTGCTGTATTTTTATGAATTTCATGTCCATCCATTAATTTCTTGTATATGTCTCAGAGCTGACCAAGCCCCTACTCCACCTCCAAATGATGGTCCTGGAAACAAGCTGCATCACTGCAGTCTGGCTGAGAGAGTAGGAATCGAAGAGGGAAGGCTAACCCGGTCCCAAAAATGCCATGCTGAAACCGGATGTGTCGGGCCGAAAGGCACAAATATCGCAGCTTTGCTGTAAACGGCAACACAACGTAACAAACATCCTTTTCAGGACGAACGCAGAAGAAGAAGAAGTATATGTCTGCATTTCTAGTGGATTTGGCTGCCAATCCTTCAGTATGACACAATTAAAACTCAGAACAGAGCTACCATCAAGCCTTAAAAAGGCAATAATTCAACAGATTACAAACAGGATTATAACTGAGTCCACCACAAACAGGTAACATAATATCTGAAGGACAATGATTTTGATGGAAAAGACATCTTAGTCATTTAAAATGGGGAGAATAAGGTAGCAACAAGGTCTATTACAAATAAGGGAGGGAAACCTGAGGCCTGTAAACAGTAAATTAATATGAAACAAATATAAAGGTATGTTATCAGGCACTCGCAGGAAATAAAGAAGTAGAACACCAGACAACAGAAAAACAACAGACATGAGTGGCTTACCCAGGATTTGAACACTGGTACGCATCATCAATAAAATGATGTTTCAATGGCAGGTCAATAGTGCGAACCACAATACACGACACCAGAAGTCCTCCATGGGCAGTTCAGCCTATTAATGACGCAATCACTTCTGTTGTATTTCTATCAAGCAGTATAGGCCGAATCCAACAAGACCCTTAGGACCTTAATACTGTGTCCAGTAAATGATAGTAGACTAGAACAGTGAGAACAGGATAGTGGGTAGGTTTGGTATTGTACAAACATTTATTACAAATAAGGGAGGGAAACCTGAGGCCTGTAAACAGTAAATTAATATGAAATTAATATGAAACAAATATAAAGGTATGTTATCAGGCACTCGCAGGAAATAAAGAAGTAGAACACCAGACAACAGAAAAACAACAGACATGAGTGGCTTACCCAGGATTTGAACACTGGACCTTCCGTGCGACAACCCCGCCTAGCCATGCAAGCGAATCACACTATCCGCTCTGCCATCTACGCATCATCAAAAAATGATGTTTCAATGGCAGGTCAATACTGCTTGATAGAAATACAACAGAAGTGATTGCGTCATTAATAGGCTGAACTGCCCATGGAGGACTTCTGGTGTCGTGTATTGTGGTTCGCACTATTGACCTGCCATTGAAACATCATTTTTTGATGATGCGTAGATGGCAGAGCGGATAGTGTGATTCGCTTGCATGGCTAGGCGGGGTTGTCGCACGGAAGGTCCAGTGTTCAAATCCTGGGTAAGCCACTCATGTCTGTTGTTTTTCTGTTGTCTGGTGTTCTACTTCTTTATTTCCTGCGAGTGCCTGATAACATACCTTTATATTTGTTTCATTAATTTCATATTAATTTACTGTTTACAGGCCTCAGGTTTCCCTCCCCTTATTTGTAATAAATGTTTGTACAATACCAAACCTACCCACTATCCTGTTCTCACTGTTCTAGTCTACTATCATTTACTGGACACAGTATTAAGGTCCTAAGGGTCTTGTTGGATTCGGCCTATACTGCTTGATAGAAATACAACAGAAGTGATTGCGTCATTAATAGGCTGAACTGCCCATGGAGGACTTCTGGTGTCGTGTATTGTGGTTCGCACTATTGACCTGCCATTGAAACATCATTTTTTGATGATGCGTAGATGGTAGAGCGGATAGTGTGATTCGCTTGCATGGCTAGGCGGGGTTGTCGACGGAAGGTCCAGTGTTCAAATCCTGGGTAAGATATAAAACGAATATCAACAGTAAATAAAAGAAACAAAATCAAACATTTTGCTTATGCACATGACAGACGCCACGAAGACTTTCTAGAAGTCTACAAAATTAATTTTTGATTAAAGTGGCAACTCTAATTCAATGACTGTTTGATACTAATGAAAAGTGTGGGTGAGGTTAACCTACCCTGGGTGTAATCCATTCATTATTCATTCCAACCCAGCTCCCTGTGGAGCATAGACTTCTAACAAATTCATGACAAGAAAATTATTCACCAGCACACAATAATCAGCTTTACCTTTCCTGAATAACTGGTAAATGGCACCTATTATTCTCTCTAATATTACTATAATGCCATTAATTATAACAGAAAGTATGGATTGTGTGAAATGACACTATTGTAAGTGATAGATCTATTTAGAAGGTCTTCAATACTGATTTAAGAAAAAAACTTGCAGCAGTCTGTTTATGTCATCATCCCTCCTAGCCAATTAGTGGTTTAAATGAAAGACAGTGGGATGTGCAACCTTAAAAACAGAATTCACAGACGCAATAAAACAGGGGACGAGTTAGGAATCCTAACCTAAGCCTCAACCTTAATGACATGGGTGACTTATTTGCAGTTGTCATCAAGTCTTTCCTAACAAGCATCAAGCAGTTATTAGATCTCTTAGTACAAATCTCAAATCCCTAACGGTGGATTTCAAGTCAAGTCTTGAGTGCAAGCCCTTTATTTATCTAAAGCTATTTATAGCCACAATCACACTTTATTGAACAATCACACCAATCACTATAAATAATAATTAAAAATAATAATATCTATTTACCTACTGTTTTTTTGTTTCTTTCCAGAATCAAATTTTAGAAATACTATCTTTTAAACCCTACTGTCCCCCAGCTTATAAGTGAATGGATAGAATAATGCACCTGCTCAGCACTAAATATGGCATTCATTGTTTTAATGACCTAGGTTCTAGCTGTTGTCCACTGATAATATTTATCTGTCTTGTGCAATGTATATAATCCATCTGCAGTCCAGATGATTGTGTTTAGATCAGTGTCTTCTTTCTTCTTTGACATCAAACCTAGGCAAGATCACTGAAAGGATGATAAATGAAAGGCTATATTGGTGGCTAGAAAGCAATAAGATCTTAAACACCAATCAGTCAGGTTTTAGAAGAAACAAACAGACAATGGATCAGTTGATACGATTCACCCAAGAGATAGGTGATGCCTTCCAAGAAAAAAGAAATGTGCTTGCAACATTTATTGATCTTAGACAAGCCTATGATCGAGTCTGGAGGATAGGCCTCCTCTTCAAAATGCGAAGAATGGGAATATCAGGGCGAATGTACAACTGGTTAAAAGGTTTCTTCCACAACAGAACAATCCAAACAACATTCAGTGGAACAACATCAAAACAAAGAACCCTGGAGGAAGGACTACCCCAGAGATCAGCACTAAGTTGTACTCTGTTTCTTTTATTTATAAATGTCCTCCCAGATGTCATCACCTGCTAAAATGCACTATCTGCTGATGACCTAGTCATCTGGACAAAAAGTAAATACCTCCAAACCATCACCAAAAACATGAACAAAAACCTGACAACCATCTCTGGAAACTTGAAATCAATGTAGAGAAAACTGTGTACGGCCAGTTTAGTCTAAACAAGAGAGTTAATAAGAACAACATTGAGGTCTGGATGAATGGAGAGAAACTGGCAAACGAAGAATGCCTGAGATATCTTGTAGTCAAGCTCAACCATAGACTTACCATGAGACCCCACATAGACAAGCTGATTAAGAAAGCATCCACAAGACATAGGCTCATAAATGCACCTTTCTTCCTGTGGGTGGGGAGCAGACCAGCACTCATTACGCCAACTCTATACTGGATATGTGCACCCAGTTATTGACTACTAGCTTCCCCTCCAAACTATTGCAAGTAAAAGCCTCCTACAAAAGCTAGACAAAGTCCAAAATCACGATCTATGGTTTATAAGTGGTGCCATGAAGACAATGCCGACAGCTGCATGCAAAATCAACACTAATATTGAACCTTTAAACCTAAGAAGAGAACGTTCAGCTGTGGAAACATACAAAAGGTTTCTGAGAATGGACACAAAGGAGGAGAATAGGAAAATGACAGAGCAGTGGCACCAAAAACACAGAATACATCTTTTCTTAAAAATGCAAAAGAAGCTAGCATCAAACACCACCTACCAGCAGTTAGAAAGCCGATGGTAACTGTCAATAATGAACCACCTTGTTGGCAGGCAACTACTCCCATAGTAAGAACTGAACTCTCTGACCCCTCAGCAGACAGAAAACACTCTAGGACCACTACTGAAAAAACCATCGCTTTAGAAACTATAGATTCATTATCCACAAGACATCATCCATGTCTACACAGATGGATCTGCAATTTAATGCTACCATCAATGCTGGATATGGCGCAGTGATAAAATTACCCCAACCAGCACCCAGACCACCACCCTTGCATCTTTGCCCCTTGAGGAGAAAATTTGTTCCAGCTATGATGCAGAAAATAACAGCACTAGAAAAAGCATTGTGCCGGATAATCTCAGACTTTGAAAGTGCGGCATCACTCCACCTGAGGATATTGTTATATTCTCAGACTCAAAATCAGCACTCCAAGCCCTAGAAAGCAAAATGTCCCCTAATATTAATAACATCTGTAGATTTACTTGACCAACTGTTCACTTCCTATTGCGTCGAAGTTACACTCCAGTGGATCCCAGGGCATGTCGGAGTCCACCCAGGAAATGAAAAAAAGCCGACAAACTATCCAAAAGAGGAGCAGCACTGCCCCAGTTTCCCATTCAAGTACCAACACTGCAAACCTCCAACAGATCCTGAGAAACAATTATAGGGATAAGAATGGCTAAACCAATGGGCTTCCTCCCAGACAGGGCGGCCATTCTTCAAAACATCAAGCTAAACCAAAAACCCTCAAGATCCAGTTTTTAAACAACAACTGAAAAGAAGAGATCAGAGTCTAATTTTTCCAGCTGAGAACAGGCCATGCCCTGTCAATAAACATTTAAATAGCATAGACCCACTACGTGAACCAAACTGTCGGCACTGCTACCACCATGAGGAATCAGTTGAACACCTGCTGTTACAGTGCCCAAGACTAACAGACCTGCGACGCCAACTACTTCCATCGAACCCAACCATCCACAATACACTCTACACATCATCACAGCAACTGAGGAAGACTTGCACCTTTGTCAGAGAGGCAATGGGCTGTCAAGAGCTACCTGCTCACAGCTAAAGGGATTATATCATCATCATCATCATCATCATCATCATCTTTGATCCTTAGCTGCCGCCCATCAAAGCAGTCAGTGGCCATCACGCCTAGTGGCGTCTTGTTGGGCAACAACAAATTTATTCCACTTTGCTCGGTCGGTGGCCATCCTTCATACAGTGTCCAAACTCTGGTTCATTCTTTGCATCTCAGCCTCCACAGTCCTCTGCCAAGTTGTTTTTGGTCGGCCTCTCTTTTGTTTTTCTTCAGAGGTCCAAAGCATAGCTGTTCTTGTGATGGCATCGGGATCTCTTCTGAGGACATGGCCAACCCAGCTCCAGCGTCTGCCAGCTATGATGGTGTGCATGTCCTCTTGCTTGCTCCGGGTAAGCAGATTTTGGTTGGTGATGGTATTCGGTCAAAATATTTGGTGAATTTTTCTTAGGCATGTTGTGTGAAAAGAGGACAATTTCGACACTTCCTTCTCTGTAATTCTCCAGCTTTCCACACCATAGAGAAGCACAGAAAGCACACAGCTCTGATATAATCTTAATTTTGTGCTTGTGCTGTACTGAGAGGACTTCCAGATGTTGTTTAGGCTAAGTTACTATGTATCCAAGGTATGTGAAGGTGTCTGTCTGTTCCAGTTGCTAATTCCTTACTAATATGGGCTCAGGGTTGCTCACATTGAGCGTCATGACCTCTGACTTCTTTAAATTGATGTTCAAGCCCACCTGCTGGCTATACTTATTAAGTCTATCCATTTTTTCCTGGATGTGTTGATGTGAATGTGTTAGTAGTGCAATGTCATCTGCATATTCCAGATCTTCCAATGTAGAAAGTGTAGTCCATCTTATTCCTCTTGGACTGCCCTTTGTTGTCTGGCACATCACCCAGTCTATGGCTGTTAAAAATAGAGTGGTTGATACAGGGTTCATAGCAAATTTCTTCAAGCATTTTCCAGGCTTTTTCCAGGTTTTTCCAGGTCCAGCACGTGATTTTCAAGGATGGGAAACTCTAATATTTTCCTCATCTAATTTTCTCAGATATAATTATCACTTTGCTGATCAGCAATCCGGAGCATTACCGTCTCCCATTACCAAGGGTGTTTGCAGATTTCTTTAAAAAGAACTTTTTTTTTTTTAATTCATAAAAGATTGAAAAACAGACATTTTTTCCAAGTATTAGTGAATTTGTTCAACATCAGCGCAATAAAATGTTAGTGACATGGATGGTAATGAATAAAATAAGCTTGATTGACGTATTGATTTAACGATTAACCACGTATATCAACATAAAAGGCTAATAAAATTGGAATAAAATGTTTAAAAAAAAACTGTATTTTTCGTGTTTGTCTTTTTTGAATGTATTCTGTGTCTGTGGCATCTGACAATGAGCGTTTGTAAATGTTTGAGTAGTTAAGTACCTCTAGTTGGAGTCTGAGCTGCTTTTTTCATTAACTGGGGTTGAAGTTGTAGCTGTAGGCCTCTGCAAGAGTCTTTGTCAACGATCCACGTTGATAATCCTTGACTGTGTGGTATAACTTGAAGCAGGGTATCAGGCATAGAGGTACATTGCAATCTGGGCAGTACATGCAAGTCTGGCTTCTGTTCCCTGCAGCCTTACACACTTTACAGTCTGGTTTGTACCTTGCCCTTTACTTTTTTATCAATGAAGTGGTGCTCAGTAAGTCATGTTGTTTTGAAGGTGTCACATTGCGTCGAAGAATAGCAGGTTCAATTTTTTTTTTTTTTGTACACCCGCTAATACTCGAGGTGAAATCTCAGGTTATTAATAATGTCTAACCTGACATTGATTTTACGTGAGTATCCCTTTTTTCTTGTACATAGACAGGTGTCCCTCGCCATGCAGGCAGATACTCGCCGATTTCGGAGGTACCCATTAGAGCTGGGTCGGCTCAGGAGCCGCCAATCCCTGGTCGACGACACACCTTCAAATGTTCTTGCCAGGTCTCGAGTTAATCCAGTCCAAATCCCGGCCGACGAAAAATCCTCAAATGCCATCGACTGGGTTTGATCCTGGATCACCTGGTCGCCAGAGCGGTGTGGTAACCACTACGCTAGCGCGGCTCCTAGCAGGTTCAATAAGAGTCATACTGACATCCTGATCTTCGCTTTGATCTTTTTTTGTAGAGTTGGCAGTGTTGTAGGTTATATGCCCATTGACCAGGGCAGTTTCAACTAAGAAATAATATAAAAATAGGATCTGTGTGGGTAGGGGTAGCTTGCACCTAGTTGGCTGAAGTTTCCACACACCTCCCATACTTTTGCTGTATTTTTCTGCAATCACTGGCTTCTGAATTGTTCTGCCCTAAAGAATTTGTCTTTCTAACTGTCTTGTTTATATTATCATTGGAGTGAACAGTGGATATAAGGTTAAATCTTTTCGTATCATGCCAGGTGACTGTTGGCATGCCTTATCTTCTGTCGCACAAAACACAGGATGATTTGTCTTTTTCAATTTGAGTTGTTTTTTCTTCAGTGCTACAGGAAAATGCTTCCTATTTTCCGCTACTGTTCCAAATGCACCAATCTGAATTTCAGGTCTTGAAATAAAGCTGAAGGCTGAATCAAAACTATCACAGAAGAGAATATGTCCCTTGTTGCGTATGACATTTGAATTAAAACTATGGTGACTTTTCACTGAAAAAAAAAAAAGAGTCCAAATAATCTCAGCTCTCAAGAGTTTTTTCCTTGGTCACAAATGATGTCACATCTAGAAAAATACAAATAATATAATTGTAGTCTTATGATAAGTGAAATCTATTAAATTCAAGATTTCTAAACCCCCCCCCCCCCCCCCCCCCCCCCCCCCCCCCCCCCCCACCCCCCCCCCCCCCCTTACCCCCCCCCCCCCCCCCCCCCCCCCCCCCCCCCCTCCTAAGAACAAAAGGTAATATAGTATATATAGTAATTGGGACCCCCCCCTGTAATCCTTATGATAAGTTTTTGGAAAAAATCTATTAAATAACTAACTGTGAGAGCTTTAACACACACAACCCCCCCCCCCCCCCCCCCCCCCCCCCCCCATCTTTACTATTTTTGTTGGGTTTTGTTTCTATTTGTTTGTTTAGATTTTTTATTTAAAATTTAATTAAATCTTTTTTTAAAATTTTAAATAACATTGGCCTATCCACAAAATTGCTGATTTTCATTTATCCTAATTACCGCGATTTTGACAGATGTGATGCCACTTTCGTGTATCGGCGATTATTCATGTTATCGGAAATTGAAAACATGTAGGCCTAGGCCTATCCTAATTAGCCTATAACCCTTCAGAGGTAGAACGGGATAAGTCTTTTCATCATAAATATAATAAACTGGACTTATTTAAATAGGTTTTATAAATGAGATAAACGAATTTATTACTTACGACGAGTGTTAAAAATAAATCTGCGTTTACGTCGTTGACGCAAAGCGCCGAAAACTTTGGAAATGGATTTAATGCGCAAAGGGAAGTAAACATTTTACGGTAACTTTGCGCAAAGGGAAGTAAAAATTGTACGGTAACTTTACAATTTTTACTTCCCTTTGCGCATTTCCAGAAGTTTCGGCGGTTTCGTTTTCGGCGCTTTGCGTTAATGGCGTAAAAAAACCACTGATTTATTTTTAGACTCGTCGCGTCTGTTATTTGTGCGAAAAATACCATCAATAACCAAAAAATGGACACAAAGTAACGAACTTTCGATTTCGTATTATTTTTCAAGGTCCGAGGCGGAAAATTCAAGGCTTATAGCCATTTTTCCAGGCTTTTCAAGGCCTGGAATTTTTTTTTTCGTTTTCCAGGTTTTTCAAGGTTTTTCCAGGTCGCTACGAACCCTGTTGATAAGGGACATCCCTGTCGTACTCCTGTCTTCACCTCAAAGGTTAGGTTGCTCTGCCCAACACTACACGTAAAGTTGGCATAGAGGCTTTTTATGACTGACACTATGCAGCTTGGAATTCCATAAGCCCTCAGTATTTTCCATAAACTGTCCCTATGTATACTGTCAAAAGCCTTTTCAAAATCAATGAAAATAATGTACAGCTAGCTGTCTTTGCCATTCTGAGCACTAATGTAATATTGTTTGCACCTCATTTCCCGCTGATGAATTTAGTTATTTTGTATATTTCTCAGTGCTGCCTCTTCTGCCTGTCTTGCAAGATCGTCTAGGAAATTCCTTTTGTTGGCTCGGGTTTGGCATTTAACTTCCTTGTCTAGCTGACTGTACTGTTCGCTATATAGTTGCTTTAACCTGGGGGACTTCGCTTCTGTTTTCTTTCTTTTCATTTCCTTTCTCATCGTTATGGTGTTTAATGTTTCTGGTGTTATCCAGTCTTGCTTATTCCTTTCCTGGAATCCCAAGCATGATTTGCTGCTTTCCTTATATATTGTTGAAATGGTGTTGAATTTCTGGTCTATATCATCATGCCGCATTTCCCCATTACTCTTTCATTATATGTATTGTGTGTACCAACTTTCGCATTGAGGTCTCCCATTACTATAATAAGATCATATCTTGGTGTGTCTTTCATTTCTTTCTGCAGTTGTTGATAGAATTCATCCTTGACCTCTTCATCGCTATCATTCGTTGGTGCATAGCATTGTATTATTGTAGTATTGGTGAATCTCCCTCTCAATCTTATTCTTATCAGTCTGTTGTTGATGGGTTTCCATTCCAGTAATGTCCTTTCTATTCCTTTCTGTAGAATAATGGCTACACCTTCATTGTGCTGTCCATCCTCTCTTCCAGAGTAAAGTACTGTTTCTCCTGTTGCTGTTTTAACTTTTCCTGCCCCTGTCCATCTGCTCTCGCTTATCCCTAGAATGTGTAACCTATAGTTTCTCATTTCTGCCGTGACCTGTTTTAGTTTACCCGTCTCGTTCATTGTCATGACATTCCAAAATCCTATTCTTGTATCATGTTTTGCGGTCAGGACGTCCGTTTTCATGTCAGTGGCTTCCTTTCGGCTTTCACCACTGACAGTCATACGAGCCTCAGACTCCAGATGTCCATCCCGCAGAAAAGTTTGTTCATTTGTTGTTGTTTCCGTAACTTCATTATTTTTTACATAGACAGGGGTGTCAGCCCTATGCTAAAACCCCCAACCTGGAGGACCAGGGTGTCTGCTTTAGTCTGATCCCTGCCCGCTCAAACCTGTCCAGCTTGGTAGAACCTTCCAGGAGTAAAACTCCGGCTGGCATAGCTCTGGGGGTAATCAGGGTATGCAAGCAGCGATACCTCGACAAGGTATTGACACCGGTGATGGCAGAGATCAGTGTGGACCAACTTATTTAACCCTGAGCGCCACATAAACCAAAAATCTAAAGTTTGTGGGCCATTCATGATAAAAAAAAATTATTTAAAATAAAAGCTCAGTGAAAAGTGGATGAACATTGATGACTGCAAAATGAAAAAATGAAAGAAAAAAAAATTATAAACAGCATTGAATTTCTATGGAAATAATTTTAGTTTGATTCTTACGTCCTAATGGGAAGTTTGGGGTTGTGGATTTTCTTTAACCAGAGTCTCGATACCAATATCAATGAACAGTTTCAGATGCTCACTGCAGGCAGTAAAACATTGCTTTCCATTTAGTATACTTTCAGAAGTATTAATTATACCATATTATTAAAGAAATTTTTTTTTTGGTATGAGTGCGGGCCACAAAATAATATTACGCAGGCCACATTTAGCCTGCGAGACTGCAGTTGGACCACGCTAGTTTAGAGAGTTGAGGAGGCATGTTATTGCATTAAAAATATTGTCTTTGCACAAAGGAGTCGGGTAAGCGTTGTGATCTGTAGGCCTATGTGATACCAATTTAAACAAAATCATTTTCAGTTCCTCCGAAACAGGACGTTACGGATGAAAGAAGCGAGTCGGTTTACCAAAATGGGCAAGTCTCGAGTCAAATGCCTAACTTGCAGAGTCAGGTCACTGTGGTGTCCGAGTCGATTGATTTGAGCTGACAACACTGCTTATTTGGATGGCATAGAAAAAATATGTCCCACTAAATTTCATTTCAACCCAATTATTTATTTAGGGGAATAGAGCATTTCCTAATGGTGTAGTTTTTTTCTTTCTTTTGCTCTAAAGTGGTAGATTCCTCACATTTGTTTTACAGCAAAACTAAAGAGGAGTGTGTGACAGCTTGAGGTAGGTCTACGTTCAATTTGACAGTAATATGCAGTAGGCCTACTTTATTTAGGCCTAGACATTTACACCCCTATTATACCATCGCCAAACCTTATTTAATAATGGTAAACACCATTTGACAATATTGTGTAGTTCCGTAGGTCTTTATGTTCTCAACATCTGTTCTATCGTTGACGATGAATTGCATGCCTGTCAACAATCCAAAATTTAAATACTGCACTTTTAATAATAACACTGGCCTACCTAACCACCTACGCATCAATAACAATGCCATACTATTTGAACATGAGATGAGCATGTCACGTATGGATTTTATTACATGATGCTGTGATTTAATAACGGCATTTAAAATGATCTTACCTACTGCTGCCAAATCAAAGCAACCAAAAACTTTGTTGATTGTTGTTAAACTAATTTTCACTGGAAATCTCTCAAAGCGTAGGAAATGTCCTATTTTGATTCATTTGCGCATGCGCAATGCAATTTTACCTGTCAAAGAACAGGAAATGAGTCCCTCCTTCGCCGTTTATTTAAAGAAACAAATAAAAAAATAAATAAAAGAAGACGGGGGCGGCGGCTAGCAAGCTCTCGTCTTCAAAAAATAGAATTTAAAATGTTAGTATTTACGTTATGAAACATCTACTTCAACAATGGATATGGAATCCAGTGGACTGTGACTAAACAGCTTGATGATCTAGATTTTGCCGACGACCTGGCTCTCCTGTCCCACAACCGAAATAAGTGCATGACAAAATGAGTGTTGATGAGACGTCACTACAAGTGAGTCTGAAAATACACAGGGAGAAAACAAAGATATTGAGAATAAATGCAGGAAACGATAACCGTATTGCACTTGAAGAAACACCACTAGAAGATGTAGAATCATTCATATATCTTGGCAGCAATACAGACTGTTGGAGGGACAGACAAGATTATCAAAATAAGAATACTAAAAGCTTGAGAAGCTTTCACTGCATTGGGAAATATATGGAGATAAAAAGACACGAAGTTCAACACATAAATTAGAATCTGCAATTCAAATGTCAAGTCAGTCCTGTTGTGTAGCTCCGAAACATGGAGAGCAACAGAATTATTACTAAAAAGCTACATACTTTCAAATATGGGTGCTTGCTTAGAATAGGATTGAATTGGTATGACAAGATCCCTAATGTGGAATTGATAACAAGTGCCAGTGGAACAAGAACCAGACAAGTGCCAGTGGAACAAGAGATAACAAGAACCAGACAAGTGCCAGTGGAACAAGAGATAACAAGAACCACACAAGTGCCAGTGGAACAAGAGATAACAAGAACCAGACAAGTGCCAGTGGAACAAGAGATAACAAGAACCACACAAGTGCCAGTGGAACAAGAGATAACAAGAACCAGACAAGTGCCAGTGGAACAAGAGATAACAAGAACCAGACAAGTGCCAGTGGAACAAGAGATAACAAGAACCAGACAAGTGTCAGTGGAACAAGAGATAACAAGAACCAGACAAGTGCCAGTGGAACAAGAGATAACAAGAACCAGACAAGTGCCAGTGGAACAAGAGATAACAAGAACCACACAAGTGCCAGGGGAACAAGAGATAACAAGAACCACATAAGTGCCAGTGGAACAAGAGATCACAAGAACTAGACAAGTGCCAGTGGAACAAGAGATGACAAGAACCAGACAAGTGCCAGTGGAACAAGAGATGACAAGAACCAGACAAGTGCCAGTGGAACAAGAGATGCGAAGAAGACGATGGAGATGGATAGGACACACACTGAGTAAACCTGTTGAAATCATCACATGGCAGCAGTGGCGTCACTGGGGTTGGCGTCACCCAGTACGGTAACTCAAGGTGTCACCCCCCCATGGACCTCCTCCCGTACCAGACCATACAGAATCCTTAATAATGTTTTTTGTACTAATGTTACTCGTAAATCGTAATTCCCGTATATCACTGAATGTAATGGCAATAGTAGTGACATAAACAACTAGCAAAATTAAAATTACACCTTTAAATTACAATATCATACGCACAGCCTACATGTATTTACAGTTACATAGTTACACCTCCTCCCGTACCAGACCATACAGAATCCTTAATAATGTTTTCTGTACTAATGTTACTCGTAAATCTTAATTCCCGTATATCACTGAATGTAATGGCAATAGTAGTGACATAAACAACTAGCAAAATTAAAATTACACCTTTAAATTACAGTATCATACGCACAGCTTAAATGTATTTACAGTTACATAGTTTCATGTGGTTAAAGTGAAAATTCGGTAAGAAAACAATATAATTCGAAGTAAAAACGTAGGTATATTGATACAGTACATGTAAGCTGGGCTTACGAAAATGTTTTTTGTGGTTATAACTAACTACAGGGATATTTGTATTAAAAATTATAAATTTCTGCTGAAACACTGCCAACAATTTTATACATATAGTGCCGTTCGGAAGGTCCTGGTTCGATCCCGGTAAGCCTATCACTTCTGTTGTTTTTCTGTTGTCTGGTCTTCTACTTCTTTATTTCTCACTGAGTGCCTGATCATACCTTTGTGTGTTGTTTGTTTATTTATTTACTGTTTACAGGCCTCGGGTTTCCCCTCCTTATATGTTTATTCTTTCTTCTTCTTTGATCCTTAGCCACCGACCGTCAAAGCAGTCAGTGGCCATCACGCCTAGTGGCGTCTTGTAGGGCAACAACAAATTGATTCCACTTTGCTCGGTCGGTGGCCATCCTTCGTACAGTGGCCCAACTCTGGTTCATTCTTTGCATCTCAGCCTCCACAGTCCTCCGCCAGGTTGTTTTTGGTCGGCCTCTCTTTCGTTTTCCTTATATGTTTATACGTTTATAAAATACCAAATACCTACATTCTGTCCTTTACTTATTCTCATTCTTCTATCATTTACTAGACACAGTATTAAGGTCTTTGTCTTGTGTAATCTGGCCTATACTGTTTAATAGTGGAACTGCAGCAGTGATTGCGACTATAATTAGTCTGGGTCGTCCTATGGTACATATCCGGGTCGCGTGGGAGTTCGTGCTAGACCTCTGTCGGTGAAGCATTATTTTTGTAATGCTTAGCTGGCAGAGTGGGTAGTGACGATTCGCTTCCGTGGCTAGGCGGTGGGTGCCGTTCGGAAGGTCCTGGTTCGATCCCGGTAAGCTTTCACTTCTGTTGTTTTTCTGTTGTCTGGTCTTCTACTTCTTTATTTTCCCACTGAGTGCCTGATCATACCTTTGTGTGTTGTTTGTTTATTTATCCAACAATTTTATAGACAGTCATTTTGGTGTCACCCCCTCTGATGGTGTCACCCCCTGCGTGACGCCACTGCATGGCAGACCTTGTTCTAAAATCCTCAGAGTAAGAGAGGTAGACTGAGCCTAAAGACACGGAGAAAAGAACTTGAGACAGGCATGAAGAAGACATTGAAGGGATGAGCTAATGGTACGGGACAGGAAGATTTGGTATAAATTTGTTGAAGTCCTATGCTCCGTGGAGGTCTGTTGGGTGATTGTCGTAGATGTTTTGATAGGAGAATTAAGACTTGGGTTGGTCCCTTCTGATTAGATTTGAATAAGTGATAGTCACAGTGAGAGATAGTAATAGCAATAGATTTCCACGATTGAGATGGTAGACTGTGATAGAGGCTGTCTCTGAAATCGAGAAATCTTCTCTCTTTCGCCTATCTTCTACGACAGATTTAGAGGAGTCAGACAGTCTAAACACATATATATATATATGTTACATATATAGTTCTATCCACTCACGTGCACGCACATACAAGACGACAGTTAGACGTACAGACGTGGGAAAACTATAACAAATGATTATATAGATATTCTAGAACGAGCTGACCAACACGCTGATTAAGTTTAAGGGCAGTTGAATTATCAATATAAACTTCCACCACCACCACATCCAAAATTTACATCAAATATATATATATATATAAATAAGCATCAAGTCAATGAATTGCTATAAAAAATATATAGACCCACTGGTATGATCTTCCCTCGATGTTTAGCCTACAGTCCCGTTAGGAGAAAGATGATAGCCCCAAAGAGTCACGGATACATATGATTTGGTCTAATATTCCCCCTTTTTTTTAAGGTATGGACAGACTTGATATCTCTGATCTATTCTAATGAAATATGGTTAGCAATACTTGCATAAAGAAAGTTAAGACAGCAAAATGGGTGCCAAATTACAACAATAAAGAAACACTCAGACCTGCATTCACTCTATTTACTCAGCCGTGGCCACGTGCTCTCTTGCATACTTACAGCTTTGTTAACAGCATCTGGAAACATAATTTTCAGGACATTCACATACAGAATCGTCAATGGCAGTCTTTGACCAAGAAATCCCCAGTTCCAAAAAGACGGGTTGAATTCTCTGCTTCAGGGAACGATTCCTTGGGTGTTCTTATTTTTCGGATGTCTGTTTAGGTCACATTAAAAGTGTCCAGGCACGAACATTAACAACGGGCACAGTGTCAATAGCTTAGGTTTCTAGAAATGAGGAATGTCAGATCGGTGTCTTTTTTCAGGTTAGGACTTTAGTTGGTCACCACACCACTAGTCAACAGTGTCGGAGTGTTACTGGCGTTAATATATTACTTGCCGCCTGGGCTAAAAGGTACTAGCGGGTTTATTCTCTGGAAGAATCAAAGCAAGCTCGATGGGCCCGTTACTTCTTTAAAATCTTTAAAGTTATTGTAAAGGTTATAGACCAAGTCTTTAAGGAAAGAATGTTTTTGTTCTTCACATATATTAACTCTATACTTAACGCTGGCAAAGTTGGGTCACCCCACTATTCACTGAATAAAGGAAAAAACACATATAAAATAATTATACATACTATGTACTCGTTATAACTTACATTTTAAACTGCAAGCCTACAGCTTGACTTATCATTTAAAACTTCCCGTGAAATAAGTTATATTTAAAAAATCAATCATCCTGAATTAGGAATACCTACGTATTCCGTCAATACTCAAGATGTAGCAATGCAGTTATAAGTTAGTTTGTAAAATATATTCTCGTCTGATTACACTGACTAACAAAAAAAAAACTTTTTTTTTCTTTCTCTAACATTTCTATGTTTTTCTGGTCAATTTTAATGCGCTGTTTTTAAATCTGCAAACCGTTTTTCTCTATCAGGTCGGGATCTCTAGAAATACGCAATTGAAGTTTTTTAACAACGCATACAGTATTACAACATCATTCGTACAAGAAGTATAACAGTTATGTAGGCTTGAATTTCTTTGCAGTCGACTTTCGTCGGTGAATGGCATGTGGTACATCGCGATGAAGCATCCAACAATAATCGGCAAGCATGGTCACACTCCACAGTCCTTGATAACGTGACTCCAGTACGGCGATATCTTGATGGAATCATTCTCCATGTTTATCGCTGACTTCGCCAAGGTTGTCAGAGGAAAAGTTAAGATGCGAATCGAGCAAATGGATTTTGAGGGACATGTTACAGCCCATAATTATGAATGCATCTATGCACTGCTTAACAATATGCAACATAGTCGACAGATTTGTGATTTTCCAAAAAAGTTATCGACGATCGATTTGAATGCCATCCATGCGCGAAGTTCACTACCATGTAACAAGTTCTCGAATTTTTTGTCTGCAATAACTTTCCTAATCTGAGGTCCTACAAAGATACCTTCCTTTATCTTTGCATCGCTAACTTGCGGAAACTTTTCTCGAAGATAAGTGAAAGCTTTGCTCGTTTTATCTAACGCTTTTACAAAATTCTTCATGAGCCCCAACTTTATATGTAAAAGTGGTAAAATGAAGGTGTCTTTGTTAACTAATGGCTCGCGTATTACATTTTTATGCCCGAGCTGCATACGATCCCGGATAGGCCACACCTTTCTTGCATAATGTTCCTGTCTGTTGCGGCTGTCCCATTCACATCGGAAGCAACAAAATTTAGTATACCCAGTCTGCATGCCCGTGAGAATTGCAATGACCTTTAGGTCTCCACAAATCCGCCATTGGTAGTCATTGTACTTTATTTTTTTCCAAACGTATAGCCATATTGTCATAAGTTTCTTTCATATGAACAGAGTAGGCGACTGGAATTGATGAAAAAAAATTTCTGTTATGCAATAACACGGCTTTTAGACTAGTCTTGGAAGAATCGATGAAAAATCGCCATTCGTTGACTATGTGCTCATGACCGTTTACATCTTTGCAATAGCAAATGTCATCATCCATCTCAAAGTATTGAACAAGTTCTCTGTGTCTATGACGAAATTTAGATATCGGAGTATTGGGCGCTAAAAGATTCCATTCTTTGAGTCGCGAACCGAGTAATTCCGCTTGTCCTTTGGTAAGAGCGAGATCACGTATTAGATCTGACAGTTCTGAATGGTTAATTAAGTGAACACCATCATTCACCGGTATATAATCCGAGCCAGAATTAGTTTCTAAAGCAGGTAAACTATCACTTCTGATGGTTCATTCACGTCCAGCGGATATTGTTCTGGTGGAACTGGGATCGGACACGTGATTGGATCATGAGGCAATGGTTTCGAAACCAATTCAATATTTGGATAAACCACAGACTTTCTAGTTTTAAAAGTGAAACCATGGATATTTGTCAAGCAGAAGTAACAATCAGTAGCGTGATTTGTCGGTTCACGCCATATTACTGGCACTCCAAAAGGCATCGACTTATGCTACGGCAATTTTCGTAACCAACCTGCCAATGTATTTGCACAAGTCGAACAAACTGCATTTGGCTTCCAAGATTTATTTGCATCATCAACTTTCGAATCGAAATAAAGTTCATATGCTTTCTTTAGTAATGGTGTAAAGTTTTTCTGGTCAACACGATCGGTAAAATATCCGCACACGTAACAGAACAGATCAGCCGAATTTCTACAACTTCTAGAAGCCATATTTTGCTCAGAATTATTTCAAAATACAGTAACTATTTGAAAAATCGCGTAACATATGTCATGCATCTTTTAGCAGTATAAAAAGTAGATTTATGTTGCTTTTTATTAATTTTTAATAAGTTATATAGTAAAAATGAAACGGAGCAAATAACGGTTTCCGAAAAATATATTTATTCACAAATATCTCAAGAACCCGACGTGATAGAGATAAACGGATTTCAGATTTGAAATCAGCGCAAGAAACTGACCTAAGAACACTTATTCTTATATAAGAAAGAAAAATGTTGTTTGTCAGTGTTATTTAGCAGTAAAATCAAATTCATTTATAGCTGCTTGATTTTAAGCTAGAAATATAATTTATTCTGCTTTCCACTGAAACACGTCCACTATAAAATAATACAGGCTATATTTTAATTCTCTCTGCACAAAAGAACTAGTGAAAAATAGGCGATTAACACTTAATCACTCACAAATATTAGATACTTAATGTAATATTTACCTCAACACAGAACTACGGTATCACAACGAAACTAAGAGGTTCACTTATAAGTTTAAGTATCTAGAACGAAGTGACCACGTCTACTGCAAATGGAGAATGAGTGAAATCAAGTTCAAAACTCTGGTTAATATCTTAAACAGACAAAGGATGCACGCTATTGCGAGACCCCGAAATCGTCTCCCCTGCTCTTAACACTTACGTTAACTTAGACGCTGCTCATAACTGCCAAACGTGCGTCTTCACACCTCACGCGACATTCTCATTCGTGAGCAATGCATGAGCGCGCCGTTCACACCTCAAGAACTCAGCCGAAAACCACTGTGTCCGGTGAAAATGTAGACCGTAAGTCTCATTAGGTTGCAGTTTCCACACTTTACCGAGCAACTTAGCCGTAAAACTACTTGTCAGATGGAAATACCAGACAATATGTCTCCTCATCATGTCTGACAGAGTGAATTCTCACACGTTTATGTCGAGAATCTAGCCCAAGAGCGCTGTGTCATGAGAGAAGTATAGACACCTGTCTGCTTTCTGTGTCTGACCAGATAAATATTCACAGTTTCTTCGTCTCGTGCCATGGGAAAAATGAGACGAATGTCTGCCATTCGGTCTCTCGAGAACGACTTTCTAACACCATTCGCTCACATCCCGGGACTGACATCTTACGTAATAGAATGCGTATCAGTATGAGAAAGAAAAACGGTAAAGTGAGAATGGGAAAGAAAATATTTTTCGCAAACGAACGAATGCGAAAAATACAGGAAAAGGATAAAGAGTGATAATAAAGTAGAGGACACGGGTAGAAAACAGAAGAGAATATAGAAAATTTATTGATCATAAAACTCTCTGTGACAGCGATGATGATGATGATTTACAACAGAATGCTACAGGCAAAACACGGAACATTCCAGGGTTTATTTTACGATAGCCTCAGTCACAAACAGGACACAAAGATAACAAAAATAGACAGGTTAAGAGAAACAGGCACAGTACAATGACAATTATAATAATAATAGCCCCTTCAGTCATAACTGACTATGGGAATGCGTCCCTGAGGTGACAGGCATCAGCTGCTTATTTTCCTGGTGTGCCTTTCGACGTTTTATTCTCTCTTCTGCTTGCCGTAAGAACTTCTTTTCACCCAGTCTGAGGTGGCGCCGTAAAGAGCATCAGCACTTGGTGCGATCGGCAGCTTCACCCTCTCAGGTTGCTGGATCCATGTCCAGTGCCCTCATGTCTCTCTTGTACACATCTTTGAACCTCAGCTGTGGTCGTCCAACTGTTCTTTTGCCACCTGCCAGTTGTCCGTAGAAGATATCTTTCGGGATGCGACCATCTTCCATGCGGCTGACATGGCCAAGCCAGCGTAGTCTGCGCTGTCTAAGCAGTGTATACATGCTTTGAAGGCCAGCACGTGACAACACCTCGACATTTGTCACTTTATCTTTCCCAGAGATGCCGAGGGTGTGGCGTAGACACCGTTGATAGAAGGTATTGAGCCTTTTTTCTTGCTTAGCATAGGTTGTCCATGTCTCGCTGCCATATAGAAGTGTGCTGGTGACGCAGGCTTTATATACCGCAGCTTTGGTCTTCATTGTGAGTTTTGAGTTTCCCCAAACACGCGTTGCGAGACGGGCAAAGGTCGCTGCAGCTTTGCCAATGCGACTGCCAATTTCTGTGTCCAGAGAGAGTTTGCCGTTGATGGTAGACCCCAGGTATGTGAAGTGGTGCACCGCTGCCAATTCATAGTTATCGATAGTGATAACTAGTGGAACATCCACATTCTGACCCAGCAGATTTGTTTTCTCTAGACTTATTGCGAGGTCAAAGTCCTTGCATGCTTGGGTGAAGCGATTCATCAAGCTCTGAAGCTCCTGTTGACTTTGAGTGACGATTGCAGCGTCATCAGCGAATAACAAGTCTCTTATAGTGACCTTTCTGATTTTTGTTTTTGCCTTCAGCCTTGCGAGGTTAAACAGTCGGCCACCTGATCTAGTGCGAAGGCATATTCTTACAGTTGCATCTCTGAACGCATGTTTCAAGAGCAAGGCAAAGAAGATCCCGAAGATGGTCGGAGCCAGGACGCAGCCTTATTTAACGCCACTGCGTATGTCAAAGGGCGGTGGTGTGCGTCCAGTATATTGGACTGTTCCCTTCATGTCTTCATGGAATGACTTTATCATTTGCAGCCATTTAGTGGGGCAGCCTGTTTTCAGGAGGATTTTGAAGAGTCCGTCCCTCCTAACCAGGTCAAATGCCTTTGTGAAGTTTCATTACACGTTTAAAAGCAAATCTTCTTCTTCTTCTTTGTTCGTCCTGAAAAGGACGTTGGTTGCGTTGTGTCCGTTTACAGCGCAGCTGCGATATTTGCGCCTTTCGGCCGACACATCCGACTTCAGCACGGCATTTTTGGGACCGGGTTAGCCTTCCCTCTTCGATCCCTACTCACTCAGCCAGACTGCAGTGATGCAGCCTGTTTCGAGGACCACCACTTGGAGGTGGAGTAGGGTCTTTGTCAGCTCTGGTTCGCTGACCCTGACGCAGGCAGTCTAGCTATGGGTCGCTGACTGCATTCTTCACTGTTGACGCGTCTTAGGTCCCTAAAATCAAATAGAAGATGAGATGAGTACCACAGAAAGATGAAATGAAAAAGAAAAGCAAAACTGATAATACGAGAGGATAAGGAACAATAAGTTGGAAAAAAATTAGGAAGAAAAATATCCCGTTCAACTCTGATAGGTTGTTAGTATTTATTAGCATTGTATAGTGTCTCTAATTCCAGGTAATATCTATACCTGACCATGGTATCGATTCTCCTTTCCAGTTACTGTAAATAGAGTAAATTTAAAGTGTACAGTTGTGTATATGTGCACGTGTGTTTGTTCTTTGTCCTAAAATAATACAATATAATACAAGCATACAAGTTGTTCAGGGCTGCAACAAGAATGCGTCATGTATCTAGATAACTAAAACTTCGCAGCAATAAGAAACTACTTAGACTACACGAGGGACTGGTCCATTTTAGAATAAAATAAGCTTACTGTGCAGAATGTCTACAAGAAAATAACGTAGAGCCTTTCCTACTAAAATTTATGTAAGAAGTATGAACAACAGAGAATACCAATATTAGATTATTTACAGACCCGTAATTCGCTAATAAATGTAGAATAGGTATTGAAAATAGACAGATCTAGATAACTACACAATATACAAGGTGTCCATAAAAGATTGTGCCCTTTTCAAAAAAATTTATTCTCGGCTCCATGACGTGGTACGAGGATGCTTCAAATCACAAAAGTAATATAATCTCTGCAAGTTTTTAAGCATACCTTACAAAGACTCAAAAAGTGCGCATGCGCGCAGCGGGTATTTCAAGTGAAACTTTCGCAGTTGAGTTGCAACCGGTAATTGTTACATGTCTCACAACACACTGGTCAAGTAGAGGGAAAAAAAAAGAAGAAATAGGTACATTCTTTTTGAGTCTTTGTAAGGAATGCTTAAAAACTTACTTAAAAAATCTTACTTTTATGATAGAAAGCATCCTCGTACCACATCATGGGGCCGAGAATAATTTTTTTTGAAAAGGGTACAATCTTTTATGGACACCCTGTATTAAAATTGTACCGGTATATAACAAGAACTACAATTAATATATCAGGATTACTAAGGCGTAGCGGCACAGTAAAAATCGGGTGATGTTCTCGTCATGCATAAAGTAGGTCAGGTTTGTATACACACTCACGAAAAAGGAATAGATGTAGGATACAACTGATTTTTTTTTAGATATTTATTTTTTCTTGTTCAAATACATATACGGACACATACCCCATATTCCAATAACATACATAAATGAAACATTACTACAATGTCACACGCAGGTATTATAATATAAAAAGACAAGAAAAATCACAATATCGACGATCACCAGATCTCAAACTGGTAGCAAATGTACGAGTATATACAGATCATTGTGACATATTATGAAAATAGCTTTTATCTATCTATTTCTTTATCTACACTTTTCTTTTACTATGCTTCCACCTACGCCTGTTTCGATAACATAAACCATTCTAATGCTCAGAGATTTGTCCCTCTTTCTAAATTAGCACCCATATTTTATTGCTGTTCGCTATTTTCTTTAATGATGTTCAACCAGCAGACCTATTAGTTACGTTGAGCTGTAATTTAACGCCAGCGATTGAAAATCGTGGTAATAGAATAAGACAGCGATCAAGGATGTATTACTTTTAGTACTAAGAGCAGATAATTTTGGAACAAAGGGGCAGACAATTTATGTTGCCTTCCCCTGATCCATTCGCTAGAAAAGTAATTAAACACGGCAGATCGCCAGATCAAAGAACGATCTCACTCGATTTCGTTCAATGACCACGTCTGCAGGGCGGTAAACAGTTGATTTTTACGATCGAAGAAATCTCGCACGGTCTGATCAATTACGTTACGCCTGATCTAAAGAGAGTGCAGGAGAAAGGTTGTAGATTTCTTTAATCCATAATTCCAGCAGAGATTTCCCCGTAGGTGCGAACATCTGGCAGAGAGCCTGGTTTTCGGGGTATAGGTAACAGTCCCTTTGATTTCAGAGATATATATACCCCGACATTCTAACTCAAAATTTATCCAGTACTCACCAGACTGTAAAGACATCTAGCTCGATTTCTAGAATCCTTTGTATTAAGTGAAGTTCTTAGTTTTTCGTTGGAGAATAGTCTTAGAAGTTTGTGTGAAGGTAATTATTATACTAGTAGTTAGAGTGATTACTAGATAGGTCCGTCAAATTATATTTCTCTAGGTTTTACTGTGTTACAGTGGCTAGCAGAACAGATAATAATTTCTAGTTAAACTCTTCCAGTTACAATATAAATTTTATAGTCAAACATTGACATTACCTGAATAACAAGCACAGTGTTGTGAAGAAGATTTATCCCGAACAGATTTATTTACCTGACACTCGATTTAACTATTGAAGATTCCAAGCTACTGTCCACTGTGAACATTAGATCTCTTAATTATTTTACTACCTGGACAAAAATTGTAGTGACATAAACAGCATCCTACTAACAGGAGCAAATCAAGGGTTTCCCAACATTTTGATTAATTAGTCTTTAGAGAAACTGGGGCTTGATTCGCCAATAACCAAACCTTGGATGGGCTGTGTGTACATTACGATTGTTCCAGATGTTGTGAAAGCACCTATTAGGTAAGAGTGAATGGTTGTGATCACAGGTTTGTCAGAGCGAGAGAAAACAGGGATGAATAATTCTTTCATTGTATAACCCACGTACTAACTTTGTATTTTTTATGCAAGTTTCGCAAATGCTGTCCCTTTCAGAATAGATTAACGTATAAACTCTGTTCTTTATTGTAGAGGGAAATCCTAGACCATAGCGTGAACACCTTTGACTCTTTGGGGGTTAATAACTTCTCTTCTAACGGGATCTTGTCTCACCAGAGGGACGGAGGTTACACCTATGAGTCTAATTCTTTAATTAATTCATTAACGTATGTTTATTTGTATTTGATTTTATATTCAAAATATTGTTGTTGTAAAGTTCTTTAAGATAAATAAAATTTACATAAACTTTATTTACGTGTGTTGGTCAGCTCGTCCCAAAAGATCCCTATTCCATAGATATAGTTTTCACGTCTGTGCGTCTAATTGTCGTCACGTCTGTGTGTGTGTGTGTAGATATGAGTGGTTAAATATATATATATATATATATATTTATAGGGAAACTGTCCGATCTAAGAATCTCAGTCGTAATCGATAGGCTGGATAGATTATCTATCAAATCCAGGGACAGACTTTACCTTTCACCATTTCACTCGTGAAAATCTATTTCTTTAACTTATCTCCCACTGAGCTATCACCTGTTCTAGTTCTACTCAGACCGGACCATAATTGATCTTATATTCCTATCGAAAAATATACGACAATCATACGCAGTTATTGTAAAGTCAAATAATAAAGCAGAGAAGAAAGATACAAAATGAATGTGTTTATTCAGTTTGTTATGCTCTGTCCTGAGGCGAAGAATGGTGATCTGTCCCTGCCGATCAAGAGTGTGGTAGTTTTTGGCTGATAGCTACCTTTTTGCTTATGGGATTTCATTATCTTCTTCTTCATTTCTCAGATGCGTGAGTTTACCACTCTTGAGAGCTTGCAGTACAGACAGTGCACCTGTGAGGATGACTACCTGATTGCAGTCAGAGTTGGTGTTATAAATCATTTTTGCAGCTTGCTCTAGAGCTTGAACCTCAGCTGTATAGTGTGACAGTGAGGCCTATTACCCCAGCATTATCCGTGTCAATGAAATAAGTGCATACATTTTAGTAGCACCAATCAAAACCATTGACGGTGACAAGAACTCACAACACCGTCGAGCTAACTAAAGTTAAAAATCTTAAGGAGAGTTCCAGATAGCAGGCCTCGGCGAAGGTTGTGTTTTGTACTTGTGAGTTGTTGAGAAGCCATGTTTGAGCAGTCTCATTTACGCAGAATCACAAAGGCATTTCTAAGTTGTAATTCTTGAAGTTTTTCATAATGAAGTAGGTTGTGCTTAAAGTTTAATGCTATCATTTTCACAATAGAATATAAGCAGTCGCTATATTTCTGAACTAGGAGCAAGGACTGTGTAGGGTAGTAACTCAAGTACGTACGTCTCGATTTCTTTCAGTCCCCAGCTAGATTTGATTTTATTAGGGGAAGAAAACCGAGAAATAGCTATAAATCACTTGAAGGTTTAGAAGCTGAAGAAGATATCACATTTAAGTATTGAAAGTAAAAGGCGCAATTACTTCTACTGAAAAGTTGTGGAGGCGAAGGTCAAAGTAACCTAGGTCGTGAACCCCCACGGGATTTTGTTGTATCTCACACGATTTACGGAGAGAGATAAGGAAAATACGGATACATGCAGAAAACTACCTTCAGAATGAAAGAAACTGATTTGATTCCAGCTGCATTTTGTTTATCATGTATTCTGTAAATAAACTATGTTATATGACTCGGCTGGGTTATGCAGATTTGTCGAGTTGAATTCAAAGTTACAACACTGTTAGTGAGTACTCCACTATAGCACCTTATAACAACTATAGAGAGAAGAACGAACCTGGCGTAACTCTGCAAGAATAAACACCTCTAGCGGATGGCTAGTAACTCTAACTTGCTAGATAGAAAGAAGCAGTCACATATGTGATGGGGCCGAAAAGACGCCCACCCCCTTCCTGTTTCTAGGCAGATTTATCGCCCATATATTTTCGATGTGCGCGAAGCATGCTGGAATGTAAAAAGTCTTCAAGAAGATATATTAGTTTAGGCCATATTAAAGCCTAAGAATTAGTTGTGATGTGTTATATTTGGTAGTCGTGTGTTATATTTGATAATTGTGAGCCATATCTGTGTTTTCGGGCCTAATAAAGCAAATATCGCGAGTGTCATTTAAGTGGCTAAATTAATACGCCTAGCGCGCAGTAAATTGAGTGATTCGACTTGGACTTATAAAAGAGATAGCGGGCGGCGAACGGGCCTATTTTGCAAAAGCCGCCCAGACGAGAGAGAAACGAAGTTAGACACCAGAGTGTAGGCTAGATGCCTTGAGCACGTGAGTTAATTTAATTTTGCATTCGTGTTCTATAAGTCTGAAATTATATTTAGTACGAGTCTGTTTTAATGTTTAGTGAGTTAAATAGATAGATAGATGTGAAAGTTTAAGAGCGATTATTTCATTTATCAGAAAGGCAAATATGGTATGAAGCTATTTCACGTGAATTTAGATAATATCAACCTGTTCGCAAAAATATCAAGATGGCAGCCGGGAGGCCACGTGGTGATGACTTTAGTTCTAGTTGTTAAGTCAAGAGTAATTTTATCTTATTCTTTGATATTGTAATTAAGTGTATTTCACGATTATTGATATTTCTACTGTATATCTTTAGTGGGTTACTTTGAGTGAGGTGAGGATATGTATTTAGATTTCGGGAGAGCGCGAGGCCACTCCTTTGTTGAGACATGTGTTTCTCTGGTTGCTCCCGGCGGAGCATGGAAACACCAATGCAGCTGGTGTCCATTACAGGCCCACAAGAAGCATTTCTATGCTATTACGAGGGTTGTTTCTGTAACAATGTGTTTCATGTGATGAGTTCCCAATCTCATCATGGGTCATATACGACACGTTTGTGGCCAGGCGCACCAGTCGTCACTTACGACATGTTCAGAGTGCAGGAACAAGTATTGAGGTGGATCAGTTGCGGGGTGGTGGTTTATTCTCATTATTGAGAGTATTTGTTGTACAGATAGTTGAATATTATTTTATGTCCATTTTATTATTATTTAATTATGGTTATGTGTAGAATGGTTTGTGAGAGCACGTGGGCTCACTTGGAGATATATATTTCTCTTCTCCGCTCCTGAGGGAGCATGGGCCACCAGTGTGGTTTGCCTCCGCATGAAGTATTCATATGCTCGTGCAGTAGTGGTTTCGGTAGCAATCTGTGTTACATGGTGAGATTGCCAGCCTCATGCACAACACCATACTAGTCTCACTGGACGACATGCATGAGTGTGTGTGTATGACAGCTGAGTGTGTGCTCTTGCAGTAGTGGTTTCGGTAGCAATTGAGGGTGTCAGGTGGCGTGGAAGGACTGTTTGGCAGGTGAGGGTATCGTTATTCAACTATGATTTTAACTATTCGTTGCTTTGTTTGCTTCTTCAGATTAGCAATCGAGCACTGTTGGATGTTTTGTTTGCTGGTTTATTTGTTTAATGTTTGTTTCAGTGTGCTCTTAGTCACTGAATGGGTTGTAAAAATAAATACAGCCCCTGCCTCAGAATCAAGAGTTTTATTGTTGTTCGGGTCGGTGCGAGTGTGAAAAGAGAGTGATCACATATCACAATATAATCATCATCATCATCTCGCCCCACCCTATCACACATATAAATGTACTATTACATCCCACGGTCACCATAGGTGTAACAGAATTTACCAGCGGGAATATGCCTAGTCTCATAGTGGTTGTCAGGATATGAGATAAAGATACCGGCGCCTCCATTCTTAACAGCATTTGTTGCTGATCCGTCTGTGTAGGCATGTATCCATGGTTGTTCGGGATAGCTTTCTTGGATCATACTCAATGCAGCAGTTCGTTTTTGCAGATCATTATACTCATATCCAATTGTGAGACCACTGATTGATGTATTAATTTGGAGGGTACTGCTGGCCTGTTCCCATGGTACAGCGTGGGCTTCAGCGGTGTTGTCTTCATGGATAGGTCTTCTTGATGTTGTCTTTTAAGTCTTTTTCCCTTACTGTTGTACTTTTCCACCTGGATCATGCTTTTTGTGTCTCTTCTATAGGACAATGTCTGTAATCTAGTAGCTTTCTGCATCTTTTATATTGGCGTAGTTTTCATGGCTCCTGTAATGAGCATGAGAGCTTGATTTTGCACCTTGTCCAACGACTGCAGATGTGAGTTAGCAGCTGATGACCATGCTGCTGAGCCGAACTCTAAGTGTGATCTTATTACTCCATTATAAATCTTCTTTAGAGTTCGTTCATTTGCTCACCATTTTGGGCCTGCTAGTTTTCTGAGTATGCCTAGTCGTCTTCGGGCCTTTCCTTCTGCATTTTCAATATGCTTATTCAATGTAAGCTTTTGATCAAATGTGACCCCAAGATAGGTGGGGTAGCTTTCTTCCTTGATCATGGTTGTCCTTATGTGTATGTTAGCTGCTTTGTCCTTGGGGGAGAGAGGGAGAACAGCGTTGTGGAGGTTTTGTCTGTGTTTATTGTGATAAGCCATTTCTCATGACATTAGCATGTCTGCTGCCCGCTGCTTTCTATAATTTGCTGTGGTGACGTATTCATCAGCACACTAGAGTACTAGGTCGTCTGCATTTAAGGCAGCTTTCACTCCAGCGGAGAGATCTTTTACCAGGTCATTGATGTAAACAAGGAAGAGTGTTGGGGAAATTACTCCTCCTTGAGGTACCCCCTGATAGAGCAACACTTTTCTGCTCTGCAGACCATCAAGAGTGACTCTAGTTCTCCTGTTGTGCAAGTATGACTGGATCCATCTTATCATGTTGCCATGGATTCCATTTCTCCTAAGTTTTGCAATAAGGCCATCTTTCCACACCTTGTCAAAGGCCTGCTTGAAGTTGACCCAGATCGTTAGGACCTATTTCTTCTCCTGGAAGGCATCTTCTACAGCTTGAGACAAGTAGATAACTTGGTCTTCTATACTGTAGCATTCTCTAAATCCAGCTTGCTCCGGCACCATAATCTGCTCAGACTCTAAATATCATTTCAATCTGTGGTTGACTATTCGCTCCATAGTCTTCCCAACACAGCTTGAGAAACTGATTGGCCGGTAATATGAAGCCTTGGTCTTACATTTCCCTTTCTTTAGTATGGGTGTTGTGATGGCTTCTCTCCATACTCGAGGCACCGTCCCTTTCACCCAGCTACGGATGAATATTTCAAGCAGTTTTGTCTTTGCTGCTGAGCTCAGATTTATTAGCATTTCGTTGCTGATTTCGCCTGGGCCTGGTGATTTTTGAACCTTAAGCTTGGAAATGGCGTTCTGTAGTTCTCCTAGTGTGATGGGTTCCCTCATTGGGGCTGGAGTATCTGTCTGTCCCTTGGTTGCCCGTATTTCTTTTCTTATCTCTCCCTGATGGTCTATGTTAATGGTTCAGTTGCTTTCTGAACTATATCTTCTAGCAAACAGGCCTGCAGCTTGTTTTCCTCTGAGAATTTTGCCACCGTCATCCAATTTGATAGTCTTAGGCGAGGAACACTCTTCATTTAGAGATTTAACTAATCTCCAAAGTTTCTTGCCGTTTTATTTCTCCAGCTTTTCCGTTTTTCTTCTAGTTTTGTTCTCTGAAACTCTGCTACAGCCTTTTTCCATTTATTGTGAGTTTCAAGTGAAGGCTTAGGTTCTGTGTCCTTTCTAGCTTTGTCCATAGCTTCCTGGCGCTCTTGAAGTATTCTGGACCAGTATGGTGCGTAGTTACACCGGAATCCGTTGGGAATGGTTTCTTTTGCAGCTTGGAGTATGCATCTGTTGAAGTCTTTTACCACTTCACTAATGTCTCTGTTCTGTACCTTGAGGTCGGACAGCAGCATTCACCCGATGCCTGAATAAACCCCAGTTGGCTTTTTTGTAATTCCATCTTGTAATGGCTGAGCCTGTATTGAGAGTTACACTCTGGACAGTAAGAAAGATTCGGTGATGGTCGCTTCCTCCTAGTTGGTCTCCTACTTCTGTACTTATGAGTCCAGATATATCTGGGGTGGCGAAGGCAAGATCTGAAGTTGTGTGCCATCCTCTGGAGTAGAAGTTAGAAGTCTGTGGCAGTATTGACTAGGATTAGGGAGTGGTAATCTTGCCATGTTTCAACCTTTTCACCCCTGTGATCTAGATGATTATAGCCCCAGCTCTGGGAGTTGTTACTAAAGTCTCCAACTGCCATAAAGTTGGTGGCTGGTACAGATACAGAATTAAATGGACGTTGCTGAGTTTACGAGCAACGATTTCGACGACACCTGTTGTTAAAGGCCATTTATGTCCAGACGATACCTCTCATGCGAATGGCACCTCCGAAAGTATTAAATTGTAGCTGTGTAAAACTAGTTCTTGTGCGTGTGTGTGTTTGTCCGTAGAGTTAAAAACATGCGTTTGGCAAATTCTGTCAAATGCAGATACTCTTTTTTTTTAAAAAAAAAGGTTATTTGTAAAGCTGTAAGTGTGAAGCTCTCGCGCAATATTTACCATAACACACAATTTTGTGCACCATTATATGGTGTATTCTGCTTTGTGTCACGGCACACTGGGTGCGGGGCACTGATTTAGATAACTGATGATGTTCGGTTCTATACCACTTCCAATTTCAGTTTATAGGAGGTAGACAGGCTCAGAGTTTTCGCTCTAGATAGACTGACAGAAGACAGGAGGACACTAGTGTTCAAGAGAAGTGTAAACAAAGGTTACAGAAAAGTAACAGGTAGGCCCACGTAATACACACTGTTAGGGCTGTACTCTTGTAATTAATTCTGGCGACATTTGCCTTGGTTACACTCACTGTCGATATATTATACCCTTCAAAAGAAGTTAAGGACCATTTTAATTAAGGGTGAAAAGTGAAATGAAAATGAAAAATAAAAACATAGCACTTCAAAATATAACATGACAAGCTTATCAGTGACAATCAACACTATTTTCATGACGGTTGCATTAACGTGTGTAAAATTACAGCACAGCAATCAATACAACCCTCATTTTCAAAATTAATGAGAATAACACCAAAGGTCAACATTGTCAGTAGCGTGTGTGTCCTCCATTATTGGCGATACTTTCAAGGCACCGCTGTCGCATGGAAATGATGAGCTTGCGAATGAAGCATTGGGGCACTGCCTGCCACTGATGCTGAAGTACCAGAAGCAGTTCATGCAGAGTTGCAGGAGATGGCTGATGTTGCTTAACTCGTCGCCCAAACTCGTCCCAAAGATGTTCTATGGGATTCAAATCAGGACTGTTTGCAGGCCAATCCATTTTATTGACACCCGCTTCTTGCAGGAAAGCATTTACTGCACGAGAACGGTGTGGTCTTGCATTATCATCTTGAAGGACTGCATTGTGCCCAATAACTTGCAGGGCTGGGATGGCAAGAAGCTGTAAAATCTCGTCACGGTAGCGGTCACCGTTCAGATTCCCAACCACATGATAGAGGGGGGTTCTGTGGAGTAAGCTAATGCCTCCCCACATCATCACTGATCCAGCACCATATCGGTTACGTTCGATGAGTGCAGCATCACTAAAGCGTTCACCACGACGCCTCCATACTCTGATTCGTCCATCTGTAGGCTCCAAGACAAATCGGAACTCATCCGTGAACATAACGTTAGCCCACTGTGCACGTCGCCACTGCACGTGCTGCATACGCCATGCTAAACGAGCTGCTCTGTGGGCAGCAGTCAAGTGTGGTCGAATGGCTGGACGACAAGCACGAAGGTTGGCATCGTGAAGGCGATTCCGAATAGTCTGATCACTGACTACAGTGTTGGTAGCATCTCTGAGGAACTGTCTGATAACATTTGCACCTGCAGTTCTCCGTTGCAGTGCTTGCCTCTGAATTAAGCGATCTTCTCGAGGTGTAGTGACTCTAGGACGACCTGTGCGTTGCCGTTCCTCGACGATTCCAGTCTGGGCAAAGCGCTGCTGTAGTCTGACAATAACTGAATGAGATACTGCAAGCCTCTGAGCGACATTTTGGACAGTAAGACCTTCCTGCAGCCACGCAATGGCTCTTCCTTTATCCACAACACTCAGCTTTCGTCGTTGAGGCATATTGTTGTGCAATGGTTATGCAGCACTTGTGTTGCTTATAAAGACAATTTTGTGAGTACAGCTCAAGACCAACACTATAGTCTCCCACATGCATCACGCATTTTTGGAATAGCAGGTATTTTTTTCATACTCAGACATCATTAAAAACACCCACATTTTGGCGTCTCAGCAGCATTTTTTCATCGTGCTTGCTGAGCTGAACACTAGCCACACGGTATGCTGGTGGCCCATGCAGCACGTGTTGAATGTTTGTCGTTCGACAAAAATCAAAGTCAGATTAATTGCTTATGAAATATAATTTTTATTATTTTTGGATCATTTTCACCTACCGGTCCTTAACTTCTTTTGAAGGGTATATAGATTACCAAGTAGCTACAGTAGATTTTAAATAGCTGATAGACAGAAAGATGGAGTGGATGTTAGTAATTTAGTATTCTGGACACACACAAAAACTACAATTCACCAATACAACTCCAAAGTTTACAGTAAATGGTAACATATATCAAAATTTAATACAGAAAAATTTAACATTTTTCAAAATGAAAATAAAGAAAACCATTGTAACCACATTTATCAAAATGAACATAAAAGAAACAAACATTGTTACTAAGAAATATATTTAAAGTACTGGTTCACTTTAAGGAAAAAACAAAATGTTACCGTCTCTGTCCGTTTTGGGGATAAAAGTTTCAGAAATCAAGTTTTAATCATTGGCTAGCCAATAGAGTTCGATTTTCTGTGCCGGTTTTAAAATGACAGCTCAGTATCCTTCGCTAGTGCCTGTTCAGTATGGTGTTGGCTGGTAGACTAGAGTAGAGCAGAGTCATGTAGTGTAGCGTGGGGAAGGGGTGCTTTTGACTTCCTCTGGCTACCAGGAACTGGGTTGATGGGCTAGCACTCTTCCAGATATCTGCACGATAGCGTCTTCAGCCAACTGCTAGTTCACGCTTCACCAGGACATGCGCAGGTCAATTTATCAGATACGCCAAGAATTAGCCCTGTTCGCCCTCAGTTTCTTTCCACCCGACTCTGGCGCCAGTGTTTGAAGAAAGCCAGCAATCTTGGAGCGGCTAATATTTTGTATCGGCGCATCTAACCACTAGGGTCATGAACTGACCACGACATTACAAGGTGCAAGGGGTCGAATACTATGAGTCCCCATCTTAGGTCACGATGGCCTGACTTAAAATTCTGAAGCGCGAATATGGTGGTCCAGTAAATGAATAAAGAAACTACAAAAATCCAAAATGTCAGCTTAACCCACGACAGTAATGAAGAATATAGACACAAAACTGACATAAGAGCAGATAGTAGCAATATTGAACAAATAAAAACAAAACAAAACAAAGAAACAAAATAACAAAAATAGAAAGAATACAGAAAAATAAACAAGTGATGGTGTAGCAAAATCTGCGAGAATAAACGCTCAATTCAGTAAGATTTAGGCATAAAACGATAATAAATACATTAGCTCGCGTGTGTCTGACGGTTGGCATCTTCGACGCCAGCAGCGCTGCTTTTTGCACAGTGCTAAGCCTATAGAACGATTTCACGGTAATAGTCTGACACGCTTTTAGTTTCGTTTTCGAGAAACACTACTAATATTTAACTTTTGCCCAATCTACTGCATATCCTTTGTAGTCTAGCCTTATAATTAACTATTGGCGGAAGCATGCAGCAAAATAACTATCTGAAGTAACGCTTTCTGTCAACTGTAACGCAAAAGTTTAGTAGTAATCCTTACATTGTTTGGTAGTATTACACGATACAATACTAATTAGTAACGCAAATTCTTAACCCGCCCCGTCTACACCCCGCTTCGCTGACACAGTCTGCAACGCATATACACACACTGCGGAAAAGCCAGCCCAGGCATAACCACGCAGACAATTTATTTCCTCCTAGTGGTAGCAATTCTGACGTAACTAAAACAAGTTAGTTATTTGAACAATACATGTTGGCGAGATGAGGGAGAGGAAAGATGGCGGACTTGTGTAAAATTTTATTTGACGATTGACGATGACATAAATTGGAAATTTTAAACCATTATGAAGTTCCCCATAAAAATTATATGAGAGTATGACGTAGAGTTAGCTGAGTAAGAATGTACTTTAAATAATATGATAGTCCCAGAATTAGATAAGTTATTGAAGAAATACTAATATCTAAGGACACTCGACCAGACAGACTGGCGTTCCTGCTTATGTTTTTTTTTGTAACGTTAGGGGGACGCGAGCTTGGAAAAGAGGCAGGGAGGTACATTCAAATTCGCTTGGGTAAAAAGAGTATGACTGAAAAGGGGAGCGGTAGGAAAAATGTAATCCTAAACGTAATATCTTTTTGTATTGGGCATGACTAAAGCAGACTGGCCAATCGACCATCAGACGCAGAAATTATTCGAAATTATTTTGGTTTTTCATTCAAACTGCTTTTGAATTCAAGTAGTCGAACGTTTCGATTGGCCAGTGCTAGTAAATATTAGCAAAAGGCTTTGACTATCCATTGCCAGTTAAACTAAAAATTTTATTCAAATACGCTGAGAAACAGCTGTGTTAATTCTAAACTTAAATAAAGAATAAATTCACAGTCTGTGCAGTTCGGAGGAAGCTGAGGCCATTTCTTCACACAGTCAGCGTCATTTGTTTATATATTTCTTGATTGTGGTAAGGATATTTTATGAAATTTAATATGTTTGGTACAACTACAAAGTTAGATACTGCTATTGGGAAAAAAGTGAAGGACATGTCGGGAGCAGACATTGTTGAGTCCTCACAGTAAACGGTATCTAACTGATGTATGTTGTTATTATGTTGTCATATTATTGTATTAGAATAGATTAGTAAGCCTCTGTGTTCAATGAACACTGTTTACATGCCTGAAGCAAATATAATTGAAAAGAAAAGAAGAGAATATCATTATTGTATTGATGAAAAGTATGTAAACGTACAGTGGCGTATCTACTATAAGGACCTGAGGTGTGGTCACAGCAAGGTGGGAGTCCTGTACAATTCGGGGCGAGTGCACTTGTAAGGCACGCGAGGCTGACCCCATACCCACGTAGGAAATTAAGTGTTAGAATAAGTGACCAGATGTAAAAGGCCAGGGTGTCCTTTTGTTGCAGAGGGTCTATGTTCCTGTTGCCGGCTGGTGACAGGAAACCTGCTGAGTACTAATAAACGCCAACCAGTCTCCAACCAGACTTATATGCTGTCGAAGACCAGTAGGAGCTTTGGCGAGTGGTGAAATTGAACTTTCTGCAACTACACATTGAAATATCTTACAACAAGGACTCCCAGGTGATGAGTTAGACATCTGGGGCATCTCTGACAGTTTCTTGTGTTTCAAAATATTACACAGGACGTTTATGGGGGTAGGATGAACTACAGCCCTCATATACAGTGACTCTCCCTTTAGATGAACAAAGTGAACTCTTTTAATATTTCCTACAGGAAAGACATATATAAATACATAATAACTTTTTAGTTATTGGGCAATTTGTCCCAAAATTTTAATTGTTCTTTTCTGTAAACTATCTTGTCCTTATTTTCAAAGACCTGTCCACAAGCTATGAATGGACAGGCAAAATAAATTGTAAAAATTTGTTCAAAGAAAAACTTAACTGCTAGTTATTATCTTCTTTATAGAAACTTAAAGTGTTTGATTGTTGTGTACCATCATTTCATTTCTCCCCTAGACACTAGGTACACCATACACCATACACTAGAGCCAGAATAGTGACCGTGTGAGACCTAGGGAGGTAGCGTTAGGTTCTCTGCACATAATTCATCATCATCATTTATAGTCAGAGCCTATGACCTCACACGGTTTTAAAGAGTACAGAAGACATACTAACTCATATGCAACTCAGCTACAGAACAGAACCCACAATGACATACGTTCCGCAAGCTGAGACATTCCAGGAAAGCCTGCCGGGTCAGCACCAGATGTAGATATTGTGCTGATGGACATGCATATGACCATTGCAGGAAAGCCAAAGAAGACAAAAATTACTAAGAAACAAACTTGAACAGAAAGTGTACAAACTGTTGTGGAAAGCACAGTGCTAGATTCTTAGGATGCCCAGTATAATAAGCTGCTAAATTAGCACTCAAACAGGCAGCAGAACAAAATATACCAGTCAAATTTGCAACTGGAAATAAAGAAAGAATAAAGAAAAATCAGGCAGCACAACAAGGCAGCAATGCAAAATAAATAAATAAACTAACAAAAAGTAATGAAATCAAAGAATTAAGGCTAAAACAACAAGAGGAAAATAATCTAGTAAACCAGGAAAAACAAAACATAAGTGAAATAGATATAATTACAAAAGCAGAAGAAAAATGATAGAAGACATCTTAAAGGTCCAACAGGAAATAACAAAATATGCTTCCAAGCTGTCGAAACTGAAGAAGAAAATGAGAAAACATTGAGGAGGCTCGAAACAGAAAAAAACAAATCATAACACCTGAATAAAAGAAAGAAAAAAAGGCAGAGAACTGAACAAGGTTTGGAAGACCCATGGAAAGAAGAAGTAAACAGATATATAAATGAATTCTGAAAATTCTTAGACTCGGTACAATACTTCAAACAGACCTTCCACCAACTGATAAGAAAGGATTTTGAAGATATCGTAAAAACAGAAATAAAGAAAAACATGCATAGACAGCTCAGTTTAAAAAATGTCCATTGAGATATAGTCCAAAATCCACAACCAACTAAATAAAAAAAAAACAAGAACACTAAACGAATGATAAAACTAAACAATCATTAATGGAGAACTAAAGTATCAAAATAATACAGTGGAATTGCAGAAGTGCAAAAAAAAAAAAAAAACATTTCCCATTGTTAGGTCAGTATGCAGACTCGAAGACAATCTTTGCAATACTAGAGACACTCCTGTACCCTTTCAACAACATTGCGTATATCACACTTAGAAATGACAGAATAGATAACAAAGGAGGAGGGGTAGCGATCCTGGTCCATAAAATCTACAAAATAACTGAATGGGAATAATTCAAAACAGAAAATCTTGAAGGAATAAGTGTTACTATAGATAGTGACAAAGAAGTATTAAAATAATTAACGTGTACTGTCCCAGTGGCAATATGCAAAAGAATGATATCAAAGCAATTAGAGTAAAAATGCATCCCAGAACAGTAATAGTAGGAAACTTTAATGATAACTCCGCCTAGGCTGTTCCCAGGCCCGGCTGAAAAAGGAGGAGGGCGGCCTGCATGGAGGCCGTAGGGAGGCAGCCCCTCCACCATGCAAAGGCACAATCACCTGTTTGCTTTAAAACATGATTACGCGAACTAAAGAGAGAAAACCGGACTGATTCTAAAGGCGACGAACTGGAACGGTCTACGGACTACGACTTATGGCACTTTAGTGCCCTGTATATAGAGAGTGACGACAACTAAGGTTCGACCGAAAATGGCGGCCAAACCCGTATCGCCGGAAAAAGGACCCAATCGCGACTTTAAAAATTAGCTACAAATACAGTAGCACATATTTGTATCTAAGGTCCTTTTTCCGGCGATACGGGTTTGGCCGCCATTTTCGGTCGAACCTTAGTTGTCGTCACTCTCTATATACAGGGCACTATGGCACTTGGAACACAATAAGGGGACCCAAAGACGCAGCAATAGAGAACGCAGTCAGCGTCTCATAGCTTGACTGCTTGCGTCAGGGTCAGCGAACCAGAGCTGACCAAGACCCTACTCCACCTCCACGTAGTGGTCCTGGAAACAGGCTGCATCACTGCAGTCTGGCTGAGAGAGTAGGGATCGAAGAGGGAAGGCAAACTCGGTCCCAAAAAATGCAGTGCTGAAGTCGGATGTGCCGGCCGAAAGGCGCAGATATCGCAGCTCCGCTGTAAACAGACACAACGCAATCAACGTCATTTTCAGGACGAACGAAGAAGAAAAAGAAGAAGAACACAAGAAGTATAAATGGGAAAGAAGAGGAGCTGGTGGAAGAGATGAGGACAGCAAAACTAGAAATCCTGGCTATAACGGAAACAAAGAAAAAGGGACAAGGAGTCATGGATCTCGATGGCAACATGCTGCTCTACTGTGGTGTACCCACATCTGAAAGAGCTAAAGGGGGCGTGGGTTGCATTGTGCCCAAAAACCAAAAAGATAGTATCAAGGGATGGAACTTTGTCCCGCAGCGCATTATGGTTGTAAAACTAAAAGAAGGAGAAACCATAGTCAACCTGGTCATAGTGTATTGGCCAAATGAGGATGAGAGAGCAGAGGTCAAGGAGGAATTCTTCGAGCTGCTTCAAAGGACAGTGGATGACTGCCTAGATGAAATTATCATGCTCGGAGATTTCAATGCCAGAGTTGGAAATGACCATGCTAGATGGGGTGGAGTTATCGGAAGATATGGAGAAGATAATCTCATTGACAATGGAAAGCGACTCCTTAGATTCTGCAGTGAGCAGAATCTGATCATTACAAACACAAAGTTCCCCCATAAGCGCACACATGCATACACTAGATGTGAACCAACAAAGAATGAGAAGTCAGTGATCGACTATGCCATTGTTAGGAGGAGCTCATTCAAATATGTCCGGGATGCTAGAGTCTGGAGGGGGCCAGAGATTGGAAGTGATCACTACCTGCTTACAATCAAAAGAACAACTGAAAGAGTTGCTCAGCCTAGGAACTGCCCAACATCACGCAAGAAGCCAAGTAAACGAACGGGAGAAATGAGCATTAAGACCTACAAACTGAGAGAGCCAGAAATTTAGACCAGATATCAGGGGCTTATTGCAACAGCGTTGAGAAACACAGAAGAACAACCTGATTACTTGGAAACCCTCTGGCTTAAATTCAAGGATGTCATAAAGACAGCTGCTGCAGAAGCATGTGGTGAAGTCCGACTTGGAAACAAGAGAAAGAGGACACCTTGGTGGACAGAGGAAGTCAAAGAGAAAATAAGAGAGAATAAAATGGCATGGAAACAATACTTAGGAGTTAAAAACACAGCAGGACAGATAGAGAAATATAGAGAACATGTGATACTCAGAACAGGAGCAAAGTACAAGGTGCTAACAGCAAAATAGAAGTCCTGGGAAGAATTTGGAGAAATGCTAGAAACAGATGCGCAAGAAAACCAAAAATTGTTCTATAAGACCCTAAAGAACACGAGGAAGGAAAAACAACGCCCTCTCAAATTTATAAAGGACAAGCAAGGCAAATTTCTTACTGCCCCGAAGGAAGTAATGGAAAGATGGAAAGAATATTTCTCAGAACTCCTGGATGGTGAGCAAGGTCAAGCATCAGAAATGATAACCACTAGCACAGAAGAGAAGACCAATGGTGGTGAAGATGACATAAAGATGGAAGAACTGAAGGCAGCACTGGAGAAAATCAAGATGGGCAAAGCAGCAGGGCATGATGGTATAACACCAGAAATGGTTAAATACATGGGAGCATCAGGCGACCTATTACTCTTAAGGGTCCTACAGGCAGCGTGGTGCAACAAGACCATACCAAAGGATTGGGAGATTGCCATCATAACACCAATTTTCAAAAAGGGTGACAATCGACAATGTGGAAACCATAGAGGCATATCCCTTCTCAGTGTCCCTGGTAAAATCTACTCTAGAATCCTAGAGCAGAGACTCCGACGCCTAGCTGAGCCACAATTGGTTGAGGTCCAGTGCGGATTCCGAGCAAACCGAAGCACCCAAGACCTAATCTTCAAACTCAGACAGCTGAGTGAAAAGGCCCTTGAGTATAAGAGTGAGATCCATCTTTGTTTCATAGATCTGGAAAAGGCGTTTGACAGGGTCCCCTGGAGCAAACTTTGGGACTGTTTGGCAAGGAAGAACATTCCAGCACCTCTGCTTCATGCTATACAGACCTTCTACAAGTCTTGCAGAAATTATGTGAGGACTGCAAACCATAAGTCAGAAGAGTTCAGGACCACCACTGGTGTAAGACAAGGTGATATCCTGTCACCTTCTCTTTTCATACTCCTCATGGACGATGTCATCAAGGCATGTAAGGAGAGAACAAGAAAGTATTCAGTGGGGTACTGGAGATGAGACAGGTCTGTATTTCAGAGCTGGCATTTGCTGATGATGTCGCCATGATTGCTAAATCAGAGGCACATCTCCAATCTAAGCTGCAAGTCTGGAAGGAAGAGCTGGAGAAGAGAGGGATGGTCATAAGCAGCTCTAAAACAAAATCCATGGTGATATCACGAGAAGAAAGAAGACATCAGATTAAGCTGGGAGAACAGGTCCTGGAGCAGGTCAACCACTTTAAATACCTCGGAGCTATTATAGACCGAAAGGGAGGCATCAAAGAAGAGTTAGCCACTCGAAAAGCAGCAGCTGGGAGACTTTTTCAGGCCATAAATCGAGGATTCCTCAGCAAGAGAGAGGTTGGTAAGAAAACAAAGATGGCTGTATTCCGCTCCACCGATAGTCCCAGTCTTGACACATAGATGCGAGTCATGGGCAATGACTACAACCCACAAAAGCCAGATATAAACCTCAGAAATGAGGTATCTGAGGAAGGTGGTTGAAGTAACAAGAAGAGACATGGTCCACAACCAGACGATACGTCAAGGCCTTAAATCCCACCCCCTGCAGACCCAAGTAGAACAGTCCCAACTAAGATGGTTTGGCCATGTCTGCAGAAGGGGAGAAGATCGACTACCATGACAAGCATGGGAAACAAACAGCCAGGGATCCAGACCCTAGGAGGACCAAGAGTCCGCTGGGAGGACAACATTAGACAATCTTTGAAGGACCGAGGACTAGAATGGAACCAGGCCAGGAGGAAGACAGCCGATAGGATAGTCAGGCGCTCTCTCTTTCAAACCTCTACACCTCACGGTGGGGAACAACAATGACGTCACCATTAACAGAGATCACGAATCAATGACGTCATCAATACTTGTGTGGGTTAGACCGGAAGACCATTTAGTATCGAGAGTATTGAGAACAATGATTGGCTTGAAATACAAAGTCACCATAATTTGGATTAGAGAGTTTGTAACCATTTAGTTTAGAGATTAAAACAACCGGCTGTTAGCCCCTAAGACCAATCATTTTTTTATCAACCAATAGGAAACATAAACAAGTAGTCAGCCTTAGCACCGCTTTTGTATATAGACTAGCGAATCGGTGAATTCAGTGAGTTGTTGGTCTAGTACCATACCCAGAAATCTAGTTGATTTTGCTGTGCATACTTTTTGCTCATTAATTCTTATATCAATTATATTATTTGTTTCTAAAAATACCAATGAATAAAAAAATTGCTGAGGCTCAAGCTTGGAACTGGATATTTCATGATAGAGGAACACACGTGCGAAGAGTGTCAAGAAACAAACACAATTAGACACTTTCTGGTGGAAAAAAAATATGACCAGCAGAGGCAAAACACATTAAGACATGCTGTAGTAAACACTAGGTAGAAATTAGTGTAGAAAATGTCATAGGCACTAAGACCCCATCAGAAATACAAAAGTTAATAAAACACTTTATTACAAAAACAAAAGCTTGCATATAAAAAATAAATAAATAACTAAAGAAGGATACAAGCCAGTAGTCTACACTGGTGAAAGACTCCCCCCCCCCCCCCCACCCCCCCCCCGCCCCCCCCCACCCCCCCACCCCCCCCCCCCCCCCCCCCCCCCCCCCCCCCCCCCCCCCCTCCCCCCCCCCCCCCGCAGATAAATACGGATTGACCAAAAACCCTCCAGTGAATAATAAAAACACACCAGTTTAGACAATATCATATTTTGGATAATAAAACATCAGTAAAAAAAAAAAAAAAAAAAAAACCCTACTAGAGATAATATAGTATAAAATAAATACAAACAAAAGCATATTACAATAAATGAAATGCGTCCTGATATAACCAACAGCTCAATGTATATGGTAGATGGTTGAAAGGGGCGTGCGACAATGAAAAGTAGCAAACACCTTAAAAAAAAAAAAAAAATTCAGTGAGTCAGTACGACCTTGAGCCATTGTACAAGGTATAAAGGTGTAATTTTAACTGGGAGCGGTGTCAACTAGGCGTGCATCCCCAGTCTGTTACTAAAACCTTCAGAATTATTCTGGAATATAGTGATGACTACGTTGAATGTCTAGGGTATGTATATGATGAAGTGTAAGTCACAACAACAACAGACAGATAAACAATTTAATTTATTCCACCACACGTGACAACACTGTGACACTCACATACATGTAACATTCTATAAGACTATCTTGAATGAGTCACTGGTAAATTTTCAAATATCAATATGTATTAAGTACTTTTCATTAATATATATGTGTCCTGATTCAAATACAAAGTGAACCAGGAATCACAATCAATTTTAATTACAAGTTATATGTACAGAATTTATCAATATGAATCTTGTAGTGACATATTTTATTAATCTTATCCTATGTGTGTCAGTTGTGTAGTGGTAATATGAGGTAATACTGGTGTTGTTTTTTCAAGCTATGTTGGTATTTGTCATCATGACTTCAAGTGTTTATTTCTGTTGGAACTAGTATTGGAGATGTTCTCAGTTCCGTTCATTAAAACAATTAATTTCCCCTCTTATTTTTTATACAATGTCAGTTTAAGATGGGGTTACATAATGTTGAGCTCCGCTGGCCACATAGGCTTAACTTTCGTGATGGCGGCAGGAAAAGACTCCTCTGCTCGATTGCTCCCCTGTGTTCTGGAGACACCTCACTGTTTGCTATATGGACCAAGGAGTATGCTGTCCGCCTCTGGATTCAGCAAAGCTCTGACCAGGTACTGCTCAATAGCTTTAGGACCACAGTCCCTGAAACAAGAAGGTTGTACCTCCTACTTCAGAACTAATTTATACTCTATTTCTACACTGAGCACAATACATAACAAACACTGAGTTCAGAGCGGTAGGCCAACTGCTATCTTCATCTGAAACAATTTTCACCAGTATATTCCTCCCTAATGGTTATTACGCCTCTGCAATTCCAGCATTATTTCTTTCTAGTCAATAATATAGGTGGCAGTGTACTGTTTGGCAATTCCATGTAGTTTTACTTTCCTCCGACACCTTCTGTTCAGGCTGGAGCATTATATAGGCTTTACCTCATGTTCGCTACTGAACCACACATATATACAGACATAAATTATCAATTTACATTCAATTTTCATTAAAAGATGTCAAATATTTCAAGCTTACCACAATTCATGGAAATAACACAGAATTACGTTGACCGGCAATGAATATAGCACAATTTCGATCTGCCGATGTCCCAGGCTTGTATTTAGCAAAATATGCACTGGTGCTCAACGCACTGATTCTGTAGTAAGTTTATTTGCAAATGTGGTGTTGACCTGACGCCTCTAATTGACTATATTGGCAAGTCTAACCAATCATGCCATGTTTACACAGCTTTTCAAAAAAAAGTACTCCTACTCACGTTTCCCCTAACAACAAAGAAGTAGTATTTATAGTCCGACTAATCGTGTTTAGCCTTACATTTATTTTCCGCCAATCAAATAGGAGGTAACATGTCAGCCTATTTCCCGTACAATGGTGGGGTGAAAATCTGCCACTGAGCGATTCTGATTTGGGTGTTGTCTGACATCCCTCACTATTTCTTTTGGCTATAATTTGGTAATTCCTAGACTATTTGCGTAACGTTTAACATATTTTTTGTCAGCAAGTCCTAAGGAACCCAAATATACAAATTTAAAGGAGCTAAGTGGCTGCGTTCAAAATATGCACTTTCTTCTACCTCCTGTTTACTTCGAAAACGATGTGGTGTCTGGGTACTGTAATGTTTTCAAACGTAAACCAGTATAATGTCATATTTCCTAATAAGCGTTTTTCAGGATTTTAAAACCTAACTCTGGTATGGGTAGTGTTTTTTATCACTGTCGATTTGAAAAAAAAAAAACTAGTGCATGTGGCCTTACACGCGTGATGGCAGCAATTGTGTATCGCGCGACTGTGGTAGTATTGCCTGCGTCCCTGCTTTCAGCCCTCCCTTCTTTCTATCTTTAGTCCATCTGTCTTTCGTTTTAGGTAACGTAGTGTATAAAAAGACATGAATGGAATTTTAAATCTAGGTCATCTTGCGTATCTCAAGGTTTTTCTTAGAATTGGAGTACACATTTTATTGTGTTGGGGAAACGCGTGTATGTTGCCGAAGGCCTTTACTATCAACGTGAAACGTTACAATTTGCAGACGCAGGAGAAAACAAGGGGGATTTCGAGTACAGTCATTGTGACCGCACTGTTCTTTACCATTCTTCTTTCCTTTTATTAAATTTATTTGTTAGGCTTTACATTTACGTTTTAATTTATATATGTGGATTAGAATTTCTCACGACAAGTTATTAATTCCAGTGAAAAAATCCATTCTTATTGAAACCAGTATTCGGAGCTACCGATCGTGTTCGAATCGCGGCCTCTGCCACGATTTGTACGTGCACTTCCATTGTTGGTTGAGTGCCACGTAAGTACGCTTCGATCTAGAATAGATGTGTCGATTCAAAATTTGAACTTTACTAGAGTAGGTTGAGAACATTGTCACAGATCAGATCCTAGGTGTGTCGATTCAAAATTTGAACTTTACTAGAGTAGGTTGAGAACATTTTCACAGGTCAGTTTTATGACTACCCACTGTAAAGAATATGGAAACAGTGAAATAACCAAGTAGAGGTTCCTACTTGTAGTACGCCTTGGAAATTCATTTGTAGAGAATATTATTTGAAATATAAAGTATTGTATCTTTGGGAATAAAAGACGAGGATCAGCATAGAATAAGGATCACGGGTGAAATTTTGTTTGAACTCATCTTTTCAATGTGTAATAAAGTTTTAATGGATAGAATCAGAGTTGCTAAATAGATCACCTTTGGATTATGAATGGAGTTGAATCAGTTAAATTGCGTTTCAGTTAAATGTTTCCAACCCTAAGAAAGTTCCAAAAAAAAAGAACCTTTCTTTCTTTCAAGAATAAAGACCTCTGGTGATTAACCAGTTATTGAAACTTGAACTAAAACTAACGTTGTAAGATTATTTCCCAAATAAAGGAATTAACTGAATTATATCCACCATCTTTAACAAAGGGGGATAATCTAATTCACCGACTAACCCTTTAACCAGCACTTTGACAAAGACAACACCTATAAAAGAACTATAAAAAATTACACGCTTCCAGCCAATAGAGGATAGAAGAGACAGCAGGGCCCAGCAACAAAATGAAAATTCAAGAGATTAACAGACCATCCAATGTGCCATAGAATGAATGCTCTTAGAAGCAAAGACTCAAACGAAGCAACTCTGTAGAACCAACCAAACCACAGATGAGAGCAGTTTTCATAAATACAAAATCAACTATTAAACTCATCTACACTACACACAAGCTTCCAGTTAGGAAACTACATCGTTTCCTTGAAATGATAGAAAACATTCCTGGAATTGAAAGAAAAAAGAGCCAGAATGCAATAGAGAGAAAATCCATAGCGACAAAATACACAGAGAAACATTATGCATACACAATGGAAAAAAAAAAAAAAAAGCTGCCATAAAAAAAAAAAAAAAAAAAAAAAGCTGCCAGTGGTAACAGGAAAATTCTCAAGTAACTTCAGAGCACATGCAGAGTCCTTGAAAACTACATTCATTCATTCATAACCCTCCACTCCCAAAGGAGCATAGGCCTTCAACAAACACATGCCAAGTCCTCCTGTCCCGTGCCATCATCTCAAGTTCTTTCCATGTTCTCCTCATCATTTTCACCTCTGTTTCCAACTCTCTTCTCCATGTACTTCTTGGTCTTCCTCTGCCTCTCTTGCCCTGGGGGTTCCAGAACAAAGACTGCCTTGTAATGCTATCAACAGGTTTCCTCAGTGTGTGTCCTATCCATCGCCATCGTCTTCTTCTCATCTCTTGTTCCACTGGCACTTGTCTAGTTCTTGTCATCAGTTCCACGTTGGTAACCTTGTCATACCATTTTAATCCCTCTATTCTACGCAAGCACCCATTTATGAAAGTCTGTAGCTTTTTGGTTGTTGTCTTTGTTGTTCTCCATGTCTCAGAGCCATACAATAGGACTGGCTTCACATTTGAGTTGAAGATTCTTATTTTCGTGTTGGATCCGATTTCTCTTGATCTCCATATATTTCCCAATGCAATGAAAGCTCCTCTTGCCTTTTGTATTCTTATTTTGATATCGCTGTCTGTCCCTCCAACTTTGTCTATATTACTGCCAAGATATGTGTATGATTCTACATCTTGAATTGGTGTTTCTTCAAGTTCAACCCTGTTATCATTACCTGCATTTATTCTCATTATTTTTGTCTTTTCCCTGTGTATTTTCAGACCCAATTGCTGTGACCTCTCATCGAGTGTTTTCAATTTGTCCTGCATCTGATTACGGTTATGGGACAGAAGAGCCAAGTCATCAGCAAAATCCAGATCATCCAACTGCTTAGTCAGAGTCCACTGGATTCCATTTCTGTTGTGTGTTGTCGATGATCTCATAACCCAATCTATTGCCAGCAAGAAAAGAAATGGAGACAAGAGGCATCCCTGTCGCACTCCTGTTCTTATCCCAAACGGTTCTGTAAGCTGTCCTTCGTGAAGAACTCTGCATGTCATGTCTTCATATGTTTTCTTTATTAAATTAATGATCTTCAGGGGAACTCCGTAATGCCTCATCAATTTCCAAAGTGATTCTCTGTCTACACTGTCAAATGCCTTTTCGTAGTCCACAAATCCGATGTATAGTGGTGAATTCCATTCCAGACTTTGTTCAACTATTATTCTCAAAGTGGCTATCTGGTCTGTACATGATCTGTTTTGTCGAAAACCTGCTTGTTCATCTCTCAGTTTCTTGTCTATGGACTCTTTTAATCTCTCAAGGATAATCCTGTTTAATACTTTTCCTGGCACTGATAGTAACATTATTCCTCTATAATTTGTGCACTCTTGTAAATTTCCCTTCTTAGGCAACTTAACCAGATATCCTTCCTTCCATTCTGCTGGTATCTCTTCCTTTTCCCAGACTTTACCAAGTAATTTATATAACATCTCTGTAGCCGTGTCGATATCTGCTTTGATGGCATCTGCTGGAATGCCATCAGGTCCAGACGCTTTTCCCTCTCTTAGAAGCTTTATGGCTTTCTTTATTTCTTCCTTCGTTGGTCTTTCACCGTTAATTTGTAGCTCTTCTTCTGCTGGCTGGATGTCCGGCGGGTTTTGTGGAGCTGGTCTATTGAGAAGGTCCCCAAAATATTCTGTCCACCTCTTCATTTGCTCTTGTATATTGCTGAGCAGTTTCCCATTCTTGTCTTTTATGAGGCAACTTGTTTGCTTGTATTTCCCTGTTAGCTTCTTTGTGCTGCTATACAGTTCTCTCATATTTCCTTTGGCTGCAGCATCTTCTGCCTCTCTTGCCAACTCCTCAATATACTTCCTCTTGTCTCTTTTGATACTTCTTTTTACTTCTTTGTTTGCTTCTGTGTACACTTCTTGAGCCTTGGCTTTGGAGCTTCTAGTTTTGCTTGTGTTTAACTCTGCTTTCTTGTTTTTTCTGTCTTTTATCTTATTGATGGTTTCTGTTGTTATCCATGCTTTTTGTTGTCTTTCCCTTTTCCCCAGTATTTCTTCACATGTCTCCTTCCATACTGTTTTGACCTGCTGCCAATAGTCTTCTGTATTCTCTACATCTTCCAGCTGTTGGAGCACTTGGAATTTGTTGGATACTGTGACCGCAAATTTGTCTCTTGTTTCTTGATTTCTTAGCTGTCCTACATTAAACTGTTGTCTATAATTTTGCATTGTTGCATATCTCTTGAGTTTCATTTTTACTTTGGCTATCAGAAGATGGTGATCTGATGCCACATCTGCTCCTCTATATACCTTTACATCCTGCAATGATGATCTAAACTTCTTGTTTATGCATATATGATCAATCTGATTTTCTGTTCTATGGTCTGGTGATATCCATGTTGCCTTGTGTATTCTCTTATGTGGAAACATGCTTCCTCCTATAGCCAGTTGATATGAAGCACAGAAGTTTGCGAATAGCTCTCCATTTTCATTCATTACTCCTAGCCCATGTTTTCCCATGACTTCTTCGAATCCAGTGTTGACTGTACCTATCTTTGCATTCATGTCACCCATCAAAATTGTGATGTCTCTTCTTTTTACTTTATCCATAATTTCCTGTAGTTTAGTATAAAATGCTTCTTTCACAGACTCTTCTTTGTCATTAGTTGGTGCATAACATTGGATGACATTTACATGAATTTTCTTTTTAGCTGTTTTGAAAGAAGCTGTTATTATTCTGGGTTCAACAGCTTCCCATTCAATTAGTGCTTTCTGTGCTTCTTTAGATAACATAAGAGCTACCCCTTCACTGTGGTGTGAACTTTCGTCTTCATGTCCTGAGGACAGTACCAATTCACCTATGATGAGTCTCTTCCTGTCTACCCTCTTCCACTTTGTTTCACACATTCCCAGAACCTCGATTTTGTATTCCCTCATTTCTGCTGCTACTTGCGCCACTTTCCCTTGTTCGTTTAATGTCCGAACATTCCAGGTGCCAAATCTGGAAGTTCTCCTAGAAGAAAGAAGGTTAGTCAGCAACACAGACTCCTTTCGGCTTTCTCTGTGTTGCATCATACGCCTCCCCGCGAGAGGACCTTCCCCTGTCTTGGATGGCTGTGTTTTATTTTCTTTATTTGACTTGTCCATATTTGTTGAAGTTTTTTGTGGTTTAAATTTTTTTACAGGATGGTGTAACCGGCCCCATGCCCAACCCTCCTTAGTCGCCTTCTACGACATGCTTGGTAGGGGACAGTGTTACCACTCTTTGCTCCCCTTTCGGGCCCCGGTAACACACGGGTGTTGAAAACTGCAGCAGAGGTTATAATGACAGAGGAAAGCACAGAGAGAACGGCTGTTTGCGAGCGATCTTTTAGTTGTTGTTGTTGTTGTTTTGATGAGTTGATGGGTGGAGAGCGGGCACTAACAGCTGACCGTTATTGTCTCTTCTCGTTCCATCTTGGTTTACCCTGTTCAACCTGAAAGTTGGTTATAATTCGGGTATTTAGTGTCATTGTATTTACTAATTTTGTATTCAATTTAGATAACTGTTGTCTTTTGCAGTTGCTGATTTTTATTTATATTAGTATTTGTCCATTTTATTTTCTTTTTTATATTGTTTATAGATAACTATTGTCTTTTACACTTGGTTTTTATTTGTATTATTTTATTGTTCTTTTTTGAGTTGTTGCCTTTTTTTTTAAACCTCGTTGTCTTTCCTTGTCCTATGAGTAGTTAGTTTGTTTTTGTTAATGCTTTGTTAGTTCTTGTTGCTTAATTTCTATTTAGTTGGACGTTTTTCCTGAGGTACTAACCTTATATGTTTTCCTTTGTTTTATGTATATATCTTTTAAGTATTGATTGGGCATCTCTTGGGGCATCTATACTTAAAACCTTATCACCTGTCAAGTCTAGGCTATATTGTGATTTCTATAGTAAGTTTTTAATTCAAGCTTTTGTTGTTCATCTTTTAGTTTTCCCTGACCGCGCTATTTATAGCTATCGTGACAGAGGTCACGTGGTCAACTTCCTAACGAGAAAAAAATGTGGCGGTGTTTACTTTTGATAGGGCTTAATTAATGCTTTTAGGCTACTTTATTATTATAAAAACCGGCTTCAATGTTGCGTAAAGCTAGACTAGAAATGTTAGAGTAAATTTTAGAACAAGAACAAACATTTTATCACAATTAGAACAGAAGATATAATAGTCTGAAATAGTGTAAAATTTACGTTTTTTAAATATTTTGTTATGGTTTGTTTCTAATGCAATTTACACTAAAACGATCACAATCAACGTGCATAACAAATAACAGAAATCAAAAGAAGAAAACCTGCAGAAAATGGATATCATAGTTTTGTTTTGGTTTCATGCGTCAAACATTAATTATTGAAACATTAAATTGCAAGTCCACATTTATTACCTTAAAATAACACACCCAATTGTCCCCAAAACATAAGAGCTAACAATTATCTCAATCATACATCACGATGGTCATGTAAAAATGAGTATGGTCATGAGTAAAATGAAATGTTCAATTTAATAGATAAATAGGTGTATTTAATAAATTTTTGTCTTCTTTGATCCTTAGCCGCCGACCGTCAAAGCAGTCAGTGGCCATTACGCCTGGTGGCGTCTTGTAGGGCAACAACAAATTGATTCCACTTTGCTCGGTCGGCGGCCATCCTTCGTACAGTGCCCCAACTCTGGTTCATTCTTTGCATCTCAGCCTCCACAGTCCTCCGCCAAGTTGTTTTTGGTCGACCTCTCTTTCGTTTTCCTTCAGGGGTCCATAGCATAGCTGTTCTTGTGAAGGCATCGGGGTCTCTTCTGAGGACATGGCCTACCCAGCTCCAGCGTCTGCCAGCTATGATGGTGTGCATGTCCTCTTGCTTGCTACGAGTAAGCAGATCTTGGTTGGTGATGGTATTCGGCCAAAAGATTCGGAGAATTTTTCTTAGGCATGTTGTGTGAAAAGAGAACAATTTCGACATTTCCTTCTCTGTAACTCTCCAGCTCTCCGCGCCATAGAGAAGCACAGAAAGCGCACAGCTCTGATATAATCCTAATTTTGTGCTAGTGCTGTACTGAGAGGACTTCGAGATGTTGTTTAGACTAAAAAGAGCTGTTCTTGCTTTGTTCATTCTGTTGTTGATGTCTTTGCTTGCTCCGCCGTCTGGTGTTACTATGCATCCTAGGTATGTGAAGGCATCTGTCTGTTCCAGTTGCTGATTCCTTACTGATATGGGCTCAGGGTAGCTCACATTGAGCGTCATGACCTCTGTCTTCTTTAGGCTGATGTTCAAGCCCACCTGCTGGCTATACTTATTAAGTCTATCCGTTTTTTCCTGGATGTGTTGATGTGAATGTGCTAGCAGTGCAATGTCATCTGCATATTCCAGATCTTCGAATGTAGAAAATGTAGTCCATCTTATTCCTCTTGGATTGCCCTCTGTTGTCTGTCGCATCACCCAGTCTATGACTGTTAAAAATAGAGTGGTTGATAAGGGACATCCCTGTCGTACTCCTGTCTTCACTTCAAAGGTTACGTTGCTCTGCCCAATGCTACACGTAAAGTTGGCATATAGGCTTTTTATGATTGACACTCTGCAGCTTGGAATTCCATAAGCCCTCAGTATTTTCCATAAACTGTCCCTATGTATACTGTCAAAAGCCTTTTCAAAATCAACGAAATTAATGTACAGCTGTCTTTGCCATTTTGAGCACTGCTCTATAATGTTCCTGAGGGTAAATATATGATCTACACATCTTCTGTTCTTTCTTAATCCTGCTTGTTCTTTCCTCAGTTTGTGGTCTACTGCTTCTGAGATTCTCTCTATAATTATCCTGCCTAGTATTTTGCTGGGAACTGAGAGAAGAGTGATTCCTCTCCAATTATTGCAGTCTTTAAGATCTCCCTTCTTGGGCAATTTGACAATTATTCATTTTCTCCACTCTGTTGGTGTTGTCCCTGTTTTCCAGACTTGTGCAAATAGTGGTTCTAATATTTCTGCTGCTAGCTCTGGGTCTGTCTTAAATAGCTCTGCATTTAAGTTATCATGACCAGGAGCTTTTCCACTCTTCAACCCTTTGATTGCTGTGATGATTTCTTCTTTTCGTAGGATGTCTGTATTAACATCTAGATCATTTTCACCCTCAGGAACATTCAATTGTGTCTCTGGTGGTTCCTTATTCAGAGTTTCTCTGAAATGCTCTGCCCATCTTGTTTCCTGTCCCTCTGCTGTCGTGATGAGATTTCCGTGCTTATCTCTTACTAATGTAATATTGTTTGCACCTCGTTTTCCACTGATGATTTTAGTTATTTTGTATACTGTGCTTTGTTCATTTCTCAGTGCTGCCTCTTCTGCCTGTCTTGCAAGGTCATCCAGAAATGTCCTTTTGTTAGCATGGGTTTGACGTTTAACTTCCTTGTCCAGCTGACTGTACTGTTCACTATATATTGCCTTTAACCTGGGAGACTTAGCTTCTGTTTTCTTTCTTTTCATTTCCTTTCTCTTCGCTATGGTGTTTAGCGTATCTGGTGTTAATCAATCTTGACTCTTTCTTTCCTGGAATCCCAAGCATGACTTGCTGCTTTCCTTGTATATTGTTGAGATGGTGTTGAATCTCTGGTCAACATCATCCGTCTCTGTTCTTTCCTGGCTTTTGATAATCTCATATCTTCTCTTTACGCCGACCACGAAAGCTTTTCTGGTGAGGGGATCCTTCAGTTTCGTGATGTTGTATCTTTTCTGTTTGACTGCAACTGGTCCAGCAGCTCTGAGTTTCACTTTCAGTCTTGCTAATACTAGGTGATGATCACTTACCACATCTGTGCCTCTTCTTATTTTCACGTCTTGTAGTGCATGTCTCCATCTGCCATTGATCATTATGTGATCTATCTGGTTTCTGTCTCGTCCGTTTGGTGATTCCCATGTTAACTTGTGCACTTCCTTGTGTGGAAAAAGTGTTCCTCCAATGACCAGGTTGTTAATACTGCAGAAGCTTATTAATTTGTCCCCATTCTCATTTGCTGTTCCACTGCCGCATTTCCCCATTACTCTTTCGTTATAATTATTGTGTGCTCCCACTTTCGCATTTAGGTCTCCCATTACTATAATGAGATCGTACCTGGGTGTAGTTTCCATTTCTTTTTGTACCTGTTGATAGAACTCGTCCTTGATCTCTTCATCGCTGTCGTTTGTTGGTGCATAGCATTGTATAATTGTGGTGTTGGTGAACCTCCCTCTCAGTCTTGCTCTTATCAGTCTGTTGTTGATGGGTTTCCATTCCAATAAAGACCTTTCCATTCCTTTCTTCAGGATAATGGCTACACCTTCGTTGTGCTGACCGTCCTCTCTGCCAGAATAAAGTACTGTTTCCCCTGTAGATTTTTTAATTCTCCCCTTACCTGTCCATCTGCTCTCGCTTATTCCCAGGATATGTATCTTGTAGTTCCTCGTTTCTGCTGTGATTTGTCTCAGCTTTCCTGCCTCATTCATAGTTCTGACGTTCCAAAAACCAATTCTGGTTTCGTGTTTTGCGGTCGGGGCATCCGTTTTCATACCAGTGGCTTCCTTTTGGCTTTCACCACTGTCAGTCATACGAGCCTGAGACTCCGGATGTCCGTCCCGCAGCAAAGTTTTTCCATTTAATGTTGTTTCCGTAACATGTTCGATCTTTTACATAGAAAGGGGTGTCGGCCCTGTGCTAAAACCCCCAACCTGGAGGACCAGAGTACCAGCTTTTGTCTGACCCCTACCCACGCAGACCAGTCCAGCTTGGTTGAACCTACCAGGAGTAAATTTCCCACTGGCATAGCTCTGGGGATTGTCAGGGTACACAAGCTGCCATACCGCTACAAGGTATAGGTACCACTGATGGCAGATTTAATAAATACACCTATTAAATGATTTCCACACTCTGTTAATTCTGTCACTCTCACGCAACAACTGCCATAATTTGCTCTAGCTCCAAAATTTCGCTCAATTATCATTCACACTTCCTTTTTTTTTAATAGGAGGAATCTGTACATTCACAGATGGAGAAATTTGTAACAAATGAGTTTCCATTACAAATTTTAATTGTGAAGTTATATTTTTAATACCGCTGGCACGTCTTTCGATTTTGGAAATAGTGGAATGTATAAATTCTCCTCTCATGTGCCTGCTGCAGGTCTAGTGAGTCAGCTGATGTTCCAACAATATGTTTTCTAACAATGTGGAGAAATTGAGATCGCTTACGTTTTGTTGGCGTTCTGGTGACTGATGTTTCTCTTCTATGTTTAATTAGTTTTTGTTTTACAATAGGCTGTCCTCTGGATTTGCATTTTATGATATTATTTTTTGCTGTTTCTAGTTTTTTTTCTAACAATGGATGTGAATAGGGGTTCTTCCACTTGTGTTAGTGGTTGTGAAGGTGGCTTAGCAAGTAACTGTTGTACTGTGATGTCGCTTTTGAAGACAGGCGAGGTGGATGAACTTGTCGTATGTATAACTGACTTGGTAGGTGTAGATGTGGCAACAAAAACTGGCATGCTAGGGTGAGTAGTGTTATCCACCTCCAAATGAATAATGGTATCGCCTTTAATGTGAGCTGACACATCAACCTCCAGCTGAACAGTATCATCCCTAGTGTGGGCAGGCACATCAACCTCCTACTGTACAGAGCTATCCTGACTACAGCTAACTGATTGACTACAGCTAACTGACTGACTACAACTAACTGACTGACTACAACTAATTAACTGACTACAACTAACTGACTGACTACAACTAACTGACTGACTAGACATGGAGGGGTCAGAAAGAACATCACAGAGGATAGAGCAGCTTTTTGGTTTAAAACACCAAAAGATGTCTTTGCAAAATAATTGCACAGTTGACATTCACTTATAGTTAAATTATGGTCATAGTCTTTCCAGATGTGTTGACTGTTTTCCGATAGTAACTTGGCTGTTTCAAGACACTTCTCATTATGCCTCCTTTTTGCGTTTTGTATTGGTAAGTAACACTTCCTACAAAATATAGTCGAATGCTCTGTGAGTTTATCATCTGATACGTTAATTCCAAACACAAAGAACAGATCACTAACGTAATTCTAACAGTTCAGTGCATTCCGTTTTGAACTTTTTGTTTGGGAAGTTAATGCTCTCTTGCCACAGGCTCTGCACAGTGCACTGGCACAATTCATATGATGCAACAAAGTATGTTCCATTTCGTTTTTATGTAGTATAGTTTACTTTTGTATGCATAAAGATAATGGAATATTTGGGAGTATCACGTCTAACACCACGCTGTAGAATGCTTTATCTGTGAATGAAAGTAGATATACAAACAGTTACTTTGAATTCTTTGGCAGCCGTCGTGTGCACAGGATTGTCTACCAAAGAACACTAATGAACGCAGGCGACCTTTGTCTTTACTGACTGTGTGTGGTACACCACTTTGAGTGGAGACCTCCCAGTAACAAAGACTGCTGTGTCCGTCTCAGATTTTGCTCTCTTCCTCAGACCTACGGGTCCTGAGTGTTCCTCTATAAATGCCTTTGTGCAGATGAGGAAGGACATCCCTCGAAACCTTCGGGTATGAGGCTCTGTCCATTTTGGCTGGAATGACGTCTCGATGGTTCGGTGGTTTTATAGCGAAAATGAGTACACATGAGGGCAAGTTCGGGCACAATGGGCTAATCACCTGTTTGCCAAGCCACTTCGATTACATGTCCTGCCCATGGGCCTTGTGCACTTGGGTCCCCTCTACACCTTGTTTCACGGGGTAGAAGAGGTTCCGATTATGAGATGAGATGAGAACACTAATGGAACAGTGCTTATCTCACACACAATTAAAAAAAAGTCATTCATATTATAAATACAAGATTAACAAGACTTGAAAGATAGATCAAAGTATGTGGAAGTAATCTATCTATAGCTTTACATGTTTTCTGACGCTTATATACGTAGCTAAATATCATTATAAATGAATGAAAATGCAAAAACAGTTGGTGCTTTTCAAAAAGTTATTTTTTTACAACCTTATTTAACACATTAACTACCGAATTGAAAAACACACTGTGGCCGATTTAAATTTTTTCCCCATTTTCATCCTGTAGGTGTTTGCACAAAGTAAGCTGTAGTTTTCGTAATTGTTTACAGATTTTTATGAATTACACGTCATTTTAAAGATAAATGAATGTACTATTACAATAAATACCGTTTGTAACTCTAATAGAGGTTGTTGCTATTTAACGGCCCTCCGATGGCCAAGGACTTGCAATATTTTCACAATTATAACTGCTTGCGCACATCTCTTATCAAAATCACAATTTCAATCAATGTGCACACCGTTTTCACTCTTCTCCTCGTCACTAGATCTATCAGTCAATTGTTGAAAAACGTTTCTATCCTATTCAGCTATTAGACGAGATGTACTCGCATTTTTTGTGGTCCTATCACTAGTTGCCACGGTAAACAGTTTTACACGATTTGGTAACTAACCCAAAACGCTGAAAAATATGAACATAATATCAATTTTCCAGTGTTCTACAACAACCATGCTGGGAATTCGTTTTCCGGTAGCAACTTAAAATCTCGAACCAGATCAGAAAGTGTTTCAGTACATTTTTCATTCGCTTTATTACTAAAATTAGATTGGCGCTCTGAGTGGCTTGCGGTCCAAATGTGTTTATTTTGTGAGCTGCTGACAGCGGCTTGCGGTAGTTAATGTGTTAAGATTTGCGAGTATCAGGAATGCGTTTACAGTGATTTAAATTTTATAAAATCTGGGTACAATGTGCTTGTTCTTGTAATGCCAAACTCACAAAACTGACTACCACACATCCTCAAGATATGAAACCAAAAAAAAAAAGTATGTGGAAATAATCTTTAGCCTCCCTTCGAGAAGTCTATATTTATTGATTTGCCGTTGCCCTAAAGACGCCACTAGGCGTGATGGGAAACAATGGCAAAGAAAACCTATCTGCTGTTGCCCTAAGACGCCACTAGGCGTAATGGCCACTGACTGCTTTGACGGTCTGTGGCTAAGGACGGAAGAAGAAGAAGTTTATCCAGAACGATTGTGTAATGATTTATATATTAACGATTTTACACACACATCAGCTGATTTTCCCCGCCAAAATCCTCAGTAGTCTTTTACGGTGCACATGAAGATTTATTACCCGGTGTCAGAAGTCCGGTCACTGAAACTAAAAGAGCGCTCTGGTATATGGCACAAACAGCCGTGAGAGACAAGCTGCTTTCTTTACCGATGCACAGTCAGTAATTGCAGCGTTGAAAGCCAAAATAATACAGACCTGGATGACCTCTAAATAGTGCCCCACAAAGTCCCCACACTTTAAAAAAATGCTATTACTTTTTTATTTGTTGTCCTATTTTAAAATAATAAAGTACCAAATTTCATGGTTTCCCACGGGCTTCCAAACTACGAGACATTGCTTTCTCTGGTGTTTCTGTGCAAACAAAAATCACTTTGTGGTACCTAGTACCATTCATGGAAATGCTCTACGGAGATTCAAATAGACTCAAACTTACTACTGCTTTCTTTGAAAACATTCAAGTGGACTCTGAGAGTATACGAAGAAGAAGAAGAAGATGAGGTAAGTCTTCTGGTAAACTCTTCAATCAAAACATTAATTTTCTTTGCATACTTTTCTCCTAACTCAGTGTGTTTCTGGTAAGAGATATATTGTGCACATGTGGGAAAGTGATATATTTCTCCTTAGGACAGCTGCCTTTTGAAAAGGTTCAATTTCATTTTAAAAGCCTTGACTGCGTCACACATTTGAAATATAAGTTGAATTTTTTTCCTGAAGTTGAATGTTGCTTTCATTCAAGTGTGCTGTAATATCACTCACGAAAAAAAAAAAAGATCTTGATTCCAGGTTTCATTTTCAAGTTCTGGAAATATTTTTGATTCACTTTGTAGAAATGTTGCTACTTCCTCCTTCAAAGCAACGAAACGGTGAAACACGCTTCCTCTACTCAGCCACCTCACTTCAGTACCGTTTGGTAGAGTAAGTCGACGTACTCGACGTCTACCTCTTAAAGAAAGTTTCGAAACGTTCTACGTTTGAGTTCTATAGTACGGATGTAGTTCACAATGGAGACAACCACTGACATTGCATGCTCAAATTTTAAAACTTTGCTACACAAAACATGTTGATGTATGATGCAGTGATGCTTGATTATTGACCTATCAATAAGTTGTTCAAGAAGAGTAACTACTCCAACATTTTTTCCGCACATAGCTGGAGCACCATCAGTTCAAATGGCTAACATGTTAAATCCAGTCCCAGCTTTCACGCATTATAACACTTCATCATAGATTTATTTTCGAGTTGTGCGACCTGTCATACCAACACGTTTTTTAAAAGAAATTAGAAAGTTCTTATCAAAACCTCTTATCAGGGCTTAGATAGAACTTTATTAAGGGGGGTTTAATAAAAAAAAAAAAATTTAATGCACTATTTTGGTACCGGTACAGTATAATTTGAAGCCCAACCCAACCCCCTCTTTCTCCCCCCCCCCCCCGTATCTACTGCCCTGCCTCTTATAAAAATAAGAAGTTGGGCAGTGTTTTTTAAATTGGTACTTTCATTCATAGCTAAGATGGGACCTAAGATGCGTCAAAAGTGGAATGCAGTCAGCAACCCATAGCTGACTGCTTGCGTCAGGGTCACCGAACCAGAGCTGACCAAGATCCTACTCCACCTCCAAGTGGTGGTCCTGGAAACAGGCTGCATCACTGCAGTCTGGCTGAGAGAGTAGGGATCGAAGTGGGAAGGCAAACCCGGTCTTAAAAAATGCCGTGCCGAAGTCGGATGTATTGGGCAGAAAGGCTCAGATATCGCAGCTTTGCTGTAAACGGTGACACAACGCAACCAACGTCCTTTTCAGGACGAACGCAGAAGAAGAAGAAATTCATAGCTAAAGAATAGTATCAGAAAGAATTAACTGGTCGCTTACATTGGTTGAAATGTCACCTTTTTTTTTAAATTGTAAAACTTTTGCCTAGTTTTGTCGAGGCGCGTCCCGTTCAACCTAGTCGGTTATATTAGGGCGCATGTCCAAATATAACAGACCCTTAGGTCTGGGGTAACATTTATTCTTCACTGTACTGTCATGCGTGATCAAGTGATGCTCTCAAATATTCTGCTTTTTTCTGGACATAATTATGGTAGGCCTACAGCAATTAACATATACCTTTAAAAAAATTCACCTTCTGTGAAGCATTTCCCCGCCGTAGCAATTTCATTAGAAATTGGAACACTAACTTTAGTAACCGTCTCATTCACTTTTCTGAAAATGTGCTGTACGCCACTAACTTTTTCCGCTAAACTTGATGCTTTAATTGTTTTGTTTTTTTCATTTGGGACCAATTTAGCGAGACCAGGACGTTTTGTTTCAAAGTGCCACCGAGGTTGTATTCTTTAGGAACAAGTAATGTTTTGAACTTGTCTTTGGATGATGCAGGTCGATTTGCCCAGAATCGTGATGCGTTCAGAGCAGCTATAATGGAGACAACGTTCTGGAGAGAATATGTCACATGATGATGAATGTTTTGGAACACACAAGGCACATTATTGTGTCTTTGAAAAGAATTAACATGTATTTTTAGTAAATAAATATTAGACAAACATAAAGGTATGTTTTCAGGCATTCGTAAGAAATAAAGAAGTAGAACATCTAGGGCTAGGCAGTGTGGCTGGGAGGATAGTGTGATTCGCTTGCATAGCTAGGCGGGGTAGTCGCACGGAAGGTTCAGGGTTCGAGTCATGGGTAAGCCACTCACGTCTGTTGTTTTTCTGTTACGTAGTGTTCTACTTCTTTATTTCTTACGAGTGCCTGAATAAATAACTTTATGTGTGTCTAATATTTATTTTCTGTTTACAGGCCTCGGGTTTCCCTTCCGTATGTATTTTTAGTCACTGTCGCTCGCTGCCTCGCTCTGTCTTACACTCTCTACTGTTCATTGCATGTAGCCATGAACGTATTCAAAACAACTGATACCGTATATTAAACTCTTGTTACATTACACACCTGCACGTCACAATCAATTCCGTAATGATAATTTAATTGGGGAACTGCACGGTGCTTTCACATAATTATACTTTTACAAATAAAAAATCGTACATTTATTTCCAAAACCTGTCACGGGCCGTCCGGTGAGACCCGGCGGGCCTGATCAACAACATGGCTTACTCCGCGTTATACAAGAATGACGTAAAAATGGATAGAAGAGAAATATATAATTAAATAGAGAGAGAGAGAGAGAGAGAGGGGGGGGGGGAGAAGAAGAAAGGAAAGCGGTTTAAATTCTAAAATGGAAGAAGCAAAATAGTGGGGAAGTGGAAAAATAAAACGCTTTCCCAAGCGGGGAATCGAACCCCGGCCGTTGCGGTGAGAGCGCGAAATCCTAGCCACTAGACCACTTGGGATAGATGAATTTTGCACTCTATGTTTTTTTATATATTTTTTACACAATTAAAAAAATTAATTTTTTTTTTTTAATTGAACACTGATCTTCTCTTAAGTAATATATCTTTACATATTTTCGACCCACTCAATTACACCTGGGGTATATTCGCTAATTTGTTTGATACCAAACCTTCTGTATTCAATTATTTAAAAAGACCGAAACAAGTATCTCAGAAGTTACTATTCCTGATAATCAAATTTCAAATTAGCCCCCCCCCCCCCCCTTTCCTTGTCATCATTATCATCAGTTGCCATCTCCACAACGAAGGTTGGCTGTAATGGATCTCCAACGTCTTCTGTCTCTTGTCTTGGTGGTGCACTCTGATAGACTCTTTCCTGTCCATCTCTTGATGTTATCTTCCCACTTATAGCGCTGTCTTCCCCTTGCACGTTTGCCTTCAACTCTCCCTTCTGTTACGGTCTTCTGCAAGGTGTTTGCCTTTTTATGTGGCCAAAGTATTTTAGCTGCCGAACTTTGACCTCCCTCATTAGTTCTCTTTTCATACCTAGATTTTCTAGGACATCCTTATTTGTTTTCATCTCTTTCCATGAGATACGCCCCATTCTTCTATATATCCACATTTCAAGAGCCTCAATTCTTTCTTCCAAATGCTTATTCATCGTCCATGTTTCTGCACCATACAGAAATGCAGAATATATATAACACTTTATGATTCTCAGTTTTAATTTGTGAGATAACTGTTTGGATGTCAGTATATGTTTCATGTTGTTGAATGTAGCTTTGGCCATTCCTGTTCTCTTCTTGATTTCTGTTTCACATCTGCCATCTTCTGTTATTATATGACCAAGATATACGTAACTCTTGACTTGTTCCAGGATTTTCCCATTTACGCTTATCTTTAATGTGGGTTTATCGTCTCTTTTGCTAATTATCATAGTTTTTGTTTTCTCAATATTAATGTCGAGTCCATATTCCTGACTTATACTGTTCACTTGCTTCACTAGTTCTTGTAACTCCTGTTCGCTTTCAGCTAACAACACGGTATCATCTGCATATCTAAGGTTGTTTATTGACCTTCCACTGATGTTCAGTCCTGGTATTTCCTGTATCTGTTTGAAAATTTTTTCGGTGTATAAATTAAATAGGCAGGGGGACAACACACAACATTGTCTAACACCTCTTTTTATGTCTATGTATGGTGAATATTTCCTTCCCGATCTTACTGTGGCAGTTTGCTCCAAATAAAGGTTACTGAGTATTCTTATATCTTTTCCATCAATACCTATGTCTTCGAAGCATTCAATTATTTTCTCATGATGGACTCTGTCAAAAGCCTTCTTATAGTCAATGAAGCACATATACATACTTTTTTGGACCTCTGTATATTTTTCTGCTAATATTCTTAGGCAAAATATTGCCTCTCTTGTTCCACTGTTCCGTCTAAAACCAAACTGTTCTTCTTGGATTTCGCTGTCTACTTTACTTTTTATCCTTTCCTGTATGATTTTGAGCAGTATCTTAATTGCATGACTCATCAGGCTGATTGTTCTGAAGTCTGAACATTCTGTTGCATTTGGTTTTTTGGGCAATGTTATGAAAACTGATGTCTTCATGTCATGTGGTATATAGCCTGTATTGTATATATCGTTGCATATTTCTGTGATTGTATCTATACCAAAGCTCTCCAGAGCTTCTATAATTTCAATTTTTATGTTATCCATGCCTGCTGATTTTCCTTTTTGTATCATATGAATGACATTCTCTACTTCTGATCTGAGAATGGTTGGGCCTTCATTAGAATCTGGTGATGATTTTTTACCTCTGTTGTCCTCGAATAGTTCTTTTACGTATTCTGCCCATCTGTTTGATATGTCTTTGTCATCAAGTAATATTACACCATTTTTGTTCTTGATACAGCTTCCTCCTTGTGCAAACCGCAACCGATTTGATAATTTCTTTATTTCTTCATGCATATCTCTTGTCATGTGCTTTGCTTCCAAGTCTTCTATTTCCTTACATTTTGTTTCTATCCACCGTTCTTTTGCTTCTCTACACATAGTACGTATGTCATTGTCTATTGTTTTATATTCTGGAGTGTTTTTTGCTTTCTTTCTTGCTGCCATTTTATTCAAGATGTCATCTGTCATCCAAATTTGATTTTTCTTAGACTCCTTTTTAGGTAAATTTGCATTTGCTGATCGTATGCTTGTTTTTAAGCATTCCCATTTTGCGGTTGCTTTTTCTTCTGGGTTTTCTCTTCTATACTGCTCCTTGCTTTCTGTCAATAACTGTTGATATTGATTTTTGACATCGATTAAATATTTCTGTTTTATATCTGGTTGTTTCAGCGCTGATATTTCTATCTGGGGTTCCTCCTGTCTTCTGTTTCCTGCTCTTTTCAGCTTTATATTTACTTTGATGACGACTGGATTGTGCTTCCTTGTACTGCTCTCTATAATGCTTCCTTTGATATGCCCTATTGGAATATTGATAATCATATTTTGCAGTTTTCACTACCTTAAGTTCTGTAAGTAAATAGATGGACACTGTTAGGAATTCATAAATCGAAATTAAATTTTTATTCATTAGTACAAACATTATCTAAAATTCTGAAACAACATTAAATTAACTGGGAAAATAAAAATCAAATTGTTGCCAGTAAATGACTAGCTGCACGTATATCTGGCTCAAACTGGCTGGGACAAAAGCAACCTTTGAACTCGGGTCAACGGTCAATGTTCCTCAATTCTACCATACTGTGAAGAGTAGGCGGTGGTGCAGGTATACAGAACTCGTGCAGGCAAGTTTAATACAAGCGCAGCTAAAAACAAACAAAAAATAAAAGGTGAAATTTAATTTATATCAGATTGTCGTGATTATCTGCATAAATTAATTACTTTGGCATCTAGTTTTGTTGTAATTCTAAAATTTATAATGCCAACGAGGAACATCACCGCAACGGTGAAAGGCAGCTTATTCAGTTCGATAGGCCTATAGGCTATAGAGAAACATTTTTGGATATGAAAACACTAGGCCTAGCCTATATATCAAAATTATAACCTCAGAGGTTGAACCGGTTAGTTTTGTTTAAATTTTAAGATTGCTATTGCCATCGGACATCACCCGGCGTTGGAACGCAGCTTATTCTGTCATGGAATTTTTTTTCACCTTGACCAATGACCAGTTTCTGGAAAGCTGATGTTTTTCACGGGGCTATGCACACATTTAAAACAGATGCAATGGAATCGTTATCATTAAAGCAAAGATTATTTAGTTTGCCATATGGTTTTGACAAAATGTTAAAGTTGATAATGCCCATGGACATCACATCAACCCTTTGAATACAGCTTAAGCAGTTCTGAAATTTACTTGTGATGCAGCTTTTCGGGAGAACTAACTATTTTTTAATGATCACCAGTGTGGAATTAATGCCAGTGGAACAAGAGATAAGATGATGATGTTCATAGTGAAAAACACACAAAGAAGAATACTGGGACCGGAAATTAAATAATGAGGGAAACATGGAAAGACACTGAGCTGATGGCATGTGACAGGATATGGCACGCGTTTGTTGAAGACCTATGCTCCCGGGGAGGTGAAGACTACGGAGTGAATGAACTTTTTTCCATGTGGCAGTGTAATGCACAACATATGATAGATTCATACACTGCTGAATTATGTAACATATTTGTTGCTGTTTAATGATGAACCACATTTTAAGTGAAGTGTTGAAAGTATTGTTTTAAATCTCTAACTGCATTTTAACAGATCGTAGGTATAGTAGTTGAGTAACTGGGACAGCCAAACAAGTGTAAAGAAATAAATTTGTTTTTAAAATCCAACAGCATGTCATAGACTCATAACAAGAACAAACAGTAAAATATAAGGATTAGTGAGAGTATCATAGGATATTGAAGGTCTAATGAGGTTCACATATTGATAATGACAAATAAATTGTAACTTGGGTGTCGTCCTAAACACCACAGGCTTTTCCGCCCTCCACCCCCTTACTTACAACATGACAGGTATGAGGAGAGTACCATTTTAGGACAAAGGAAAACATGCACATCAAAAGAATTTGACAAGTTTTAATTTAAAGTCACTGGAAAGGTGAAATGATACAGCATCAACAGTTAACATTATTATGTGAGATGGGGAAAGTCGGATGATGAGCAGTGCCCCCTGTACCAGGAGAGGCAGACACTTGAACATGTGTTCTCAGCTTGCAAGGTGTCATTGGGGCAAAGGCGATACACATGCCGCCACAACAAAGTGCTAAGTGAGCTGGCTGCGACAATAGACCTGGCAAGGATGACGGCAAATAGCAAAGTCAGGCCGAGCACCGCAAATACATACTTTCTGAGAGCAGGAAAGTCAGCACACCCAAACCGAGTAAATCAGGTAGCAGTTTATCATCTCTTCTTGACTGTGCAAATGACTGTGAGATGGCGGTAGACCTACCTGGACGAGGGGCATATCCAGAGAGTATCAGAAAATCTTGAAGACGGCCAGATATAGTACTGCATTCTTCTTCATCGCAGCAGGTTATATTGATTGAACTGACAGTGCCATTTGAATCCAGATTGGATGAGCAGCATTCGTTCAAAGCGGCAAAGTATAGTGATCTGGCTGCGGATCTGAGACATGATGGGTTTATTGCAAGGGTCATGGCTGTTGAGGTAGGTGCAAGAGGGCTCGTTGCTGCGTCAGTGTATGATTTTTTGAAACTGTTGGGGCTGAGGGGACAGTCGAGAACAAGGACACTGAAGAGACTTAGTGAAACTGCGGAAAAGGCATCATGCGGGCTGTGGAACAATTGCAATGGGCTATGGAACTCGGGACAGTAAATCTAGCCCCACCTGCGGTATAGAAAATACCCTGATAGTGACATTTTTTCACAATACACTGAGTTTTTCGTTGTATTGGTGAAAGAACAGCAGCTCTACAGATAACCCATGGTGTATTATATGAGGTGTCGGGTGAAGTTAGATTTCAGTTTTCAGCTCGAATGGGTTCACGCTTTGTTGGCTTCATGCAGGTGTGTCAGTGGTGTGCTGCAGAATAACTGCAATAATTTGTCTTCACTTTGTTACTTTCACAATTACCTCCGGCTGGCGGAATTGTGGATTTTAAAGCTGCGACCAAGGTGGAATGGGTTAATTTGCTACACAAGACAACAGGAGGCTGAGACACTTGGGAGTCATGATCCAGGTGGGCCCCCCCCCCCCCTTTAGAGTGTAAAGGAGAAGAAGGGGCCAAAACACTTGATCAGCGGGGGGACTGCTTCTGATGATCATATTGCCTCCTGTTGTTTCGCTCTGTATAGAGTTTCCTATCATATTATCAGGAATTAGAAACACCATATATCCTATTTATAATCCATCAGAGGTTGAATGGGATATTTTACTTCATAAATCTTCTTCTTCTTCTTTGATCCTTAGCCGCAGACCGTCAAAGCAGTCAGTGGCCATCATGCCTAGTGGCGTCTTGTAGGGCAACAACAAATTGATTCCACTTTGCTCGGTCGGTGGCCATCCTTCATACAGTGCCCCAACTCTGGTTCATTCTTTGCATCTCAGCCTCCACAGTCCTCCACCAGGTTGTTTTTGGTCGGCCTCTCTTTCGTTTTCCTTCAGGGGTCCAAAGCATAGCTGTTCTTGTGATGGCATCGGGGTCTCTTCTGAGAACATGGCCAACCCAGCTCCAGCGTCTGCCAGCTATGATGGTGTGCATGTCCTCTTGCTTGCTACGAGTTAGCAGATCTTGGTTAGTGATGGTATTCGGCCAAAAGATTCAGTGAATTTTTCTTGTGCTGTATTGGAAGGACTTCCAGATGTTGTTTAGGCTAAAGAAGGCTGTTCTTGTCTTATTCATTCTGATGTTGATGTCTTTGCCTGCCCCGCCGTCTGGTGTTACTATGCTTCCTAGGTATGTGAAGGTATCTGTCTGTACCAGTTGCTGATTCCTTACTGATATAGGCTCAGGCTTGCTCACATTGAGCGTCATGACCTCAGACTTCTTTAAATTGATGTTCAAGCCCACCTGCTGGCTAAACTTATTAAGTCTATCCGTTTTTTTCCTGGATGTGTTGATGTGAATGTGCTAGTAGTGCAATGTCATCTGCATATTCCAGATCTTCGAATGTAGAAAATGTAGTCCATCTTATTCCTCTTGGACTGCCCTCTGTTGTCTGGTGCATCACCCAGTCTATGACTGTTACAAATAGAGTGGTTCATAAGGGGCATCCCTGTCGTACTCCTGTCTTCACCTCAAATGTTAGGTTGCTCTGCCCAACACTACACGTAAAGTTGGCATAGAGGCTTTTTATGATTGACACTATGCAGCTTGGAATTCCATAAGCCCTCAGTATTTTCCATAAACTGTCCCTATGTATGCTGTCAAAAGCCTTTTCAAAATCAACGAAATTAATGTACAGCTGTCTTTGCCATTCTGAGCACTGCTCTATAATGTTCCTGAGAGTGAATATATGATCTACACATCTTCTGTTCTTTCTTAATCCTGCTTGTTCTTTCCTCAGTTTGTGGTCTACTGCCTTTGAAATTCTCTGTATAATTATCCTGCTCAGCGTGTCTTGCCGTCTTGTGGTAGACCTTGGATGTCCTGACCTGCGTTGTTCTGCGACACTGTCGGTTGCATTATAACGATCACGCAGAGTTTGTATGACAGAGTGGGCAACTCCTAATCTCCTAGCAACTTCTCGCAGCCCTACATCATCCTGCAGCCATGCCATCACTCTCCATCTGTCAACATTGGTCAAGCGTCTTAGCTGAGCCATGGCTAAAATGGTGAATGTTACAATTCCTTTCCTTCCGAAAAGTGGGTGACATGTGTTCACTATAGTCACGACTTGCACGTGAAAAGCAAATTTCAGCAATGTTATCAACAGGCTTTGCCATAGGAAGCATTTTCAAACATGCATTATTTCCCTTTCCACCACATGCATTTGATTGACCTTGGAGGTACACAAACATAACGCAGATTTGATTTATTGTCAGATTAACAAACATTGTTTAAGCATGCAACAAAATGCAGCAAAACTTTTTTGACTGAGTGTTCAGGTGTTAAAAAAAAACAGCATAGTTGAAATGACCTAAAAATTGAAAGTGGCCTTTAACTTTTTTTGAGCAGTATATAAACATTTATAACACATAAGGAAGGGAAACCCGAGGCCTGTAAACAGTAAATTAATATGAGACAAACTTTGTTTGTCTGTTGTTTTTCTGTTGTCTAGTGTTCTACTTCTTTATTTCCTACGAGTGCCTGATAACATACCTTTATGTTTGTCTCATATTAATTCACTCTAAGTACCCTAATTATAACAGACAGTTAGGTTGAATACAGTAGACCAAGATGATGGGTGAGCAGAAGCTAGTCCGCTCTCCTCCCATTTGATTAAAAAAAACTAACTAATTAGTTAAAATCTTAGAAAATTCAGAAGAAAAAAAATGAAATAAACACTTAAGAAAATATATTCGGCAAACTGAGCGATGTCATATACAGAAAGGAAATATGGCAGTTATTATTTATAATATTTGTTTGTTGGACGTTGAAAATTGTAGAGTGGAAATACAAATGAAGCAAAACATGAAAGTCTGTAATCCTCAGATAAAACTGATTCTTCAGATAAAAGGTGCCAAGATCACAACAAAGTTAGATCCACTCAAAATATTGAATGAGTTGGCACAGGTGGCAAGAAAAGGTAAACAAAAGTAAATGGTCACATTCAGACAGCCTTGAGGGTAATAGCTCAAAAGAAAATAAAAAGCTGTGACAGACTTTGAAGGTCAGAAATGTACTTATATTGCTAAGGTTAGTGATGAAGTGGCTGTGACATTAGCATATTTAAAGGTAAAGGTAGTCAGAGACATGATTTGCAACCAGATGAGCCTCAAAACCCAGCCCTTGCAGACCTGAGTGGAACAGTCTCAATTATGATGGCTTGGCTATGTCTGCAGAATGTGAGATCATCTACCATGACAAATATGGAAAACCAAGAGCCAGGGATCCAGGCCTCCAGAATGACCCAGAGTTCGTTGGGAGGACAACATTTAGACAATCTCTAAAGTACTGAGGACAGAATTGGAATCGGGCCAGGAGGAAGACAGCTGATAGAATAGTATAGCAACCTCTATACTCCAAGGAGGAAGAGGAATGACTTATTGTTATTGTTGGACAGAACCGACATCATTGCACTCCGGGCAAACCCATAGGTGCTTAGTCTCCCTCAGTATATGTCGAAGGGTGTGAATGCTAACTCTTCCTGTAGCTCTTTGGTTGTATACATGATGGATGCATCCTCTCATACGTCCATCTCTGCTTGCCATACATTTGATGCCAAATTCTAACAGTCTTAACCTTGATGATTCATCTATTGCAGTGTCATTCTCTAACAGGTGATCATTAATTGTTCTCAGTATCTCTCCCATATCCAGTGGGAGCCGCGCTAGTGTAGTGGTTACCACACTACGCTGGCAACTGGGTAACCCAGGATCAAACCCGGGCGAGGACATTTGAAGATTTTTCGTCGGCCGGGATTTGGACTGGATTAACTCGAGCCCTGGTGAGTACATTTGAAGGAGTGTCGTCGACCAGGGACTGGCGGCTCCTGAGCCGACCCAGCTCTAATGGGTACCTCCAAAATCGGCAAGTGTCTGCCTGAATGGTGAGGGCCACCTGTCTCTGTGCTAGTCTGTCAGCTGTATCATTACCACATACCCTGCATGACCAGGACAGTAGATCCACACCAGCTCTTGTAGACTCGAAGCTTCTATGAATGTTTTCCATTCATGCCGCAACCGACCACTTTGAACTTTATTCGAAGCATGGACTGAGAATCTGACACAATGACTGCCTTTGTTAATGAAGTTTCAGTTAGCCACCTTAAGGTTGCAGTAACAGCCTCGATGCCCATTCTCATGCTGGAAGTTTTTATCTTGTAATCCCTGCTATGTTAGGCGCCGATTCTGCCCTGTACCCTATCAGAGAAGCCCCAACCTGATTTCTCACCACGGATCACAGACCCAACTATATACACATTGGCATCATTATCCCCGGCATGATCATGTATCAGCTGATTAATTTCCAGTTCTGCTTTTCCATTGCCCCAAGTTCTACACTCTCTGCCAAGGCTGATGATGACTTGCTAGTAGTTAATCGAGTTCTCATCTGACATACTCCACTCTTCCCCTTTGAATATATTTTCAACTGTGGCTACCTGCTTGATCATTGTCTCTGCTTGTGCCATCCATTACATCCCTCTCTTTATTCTTGCTCCCTTAATGTCAGCTATGTTTCCATGCAGGGGTTACCGTTTGTCTGTAGTTACTCGCATATAGGCTTTTGCTTGGGTCATCGCATATCTGGATATAATTGACAGCACTCCAAGCATGTACCTCATTGTCATAATGGGGGTATCTCGTGTACAGCCTAAGAATATACGCATCCCTTCATTTTGAATGCGTTTCTAGTCATTCACTTTGTGTTACTGACAGTATGAGTATTCCCATACTCAATGACTTATATGACTAGCTGATGATAAAGAAGAAATATTAATCTTTGCTCCAGACGTGCCGCTGCCATTTTTTTCAGGGCTGCTAGACCTCTCCTGCATTTCTGTATGATGTGATCAACATGGTACTTGTACGAGAGCCCGCGATCGAATGTAACTCCGGGGTGTTTCAGCTTTTTGTGCCGTTCAAATTTCTGTCCATTGAGAGTAATATCTGGGAGGTCTGTTTTCACAATAGAGTTGTTCAAGGAGCACCACATCACGCAGGCCTTGTTGGGATTGACTTTAGAGCCAGTTTCCTCGCACCATTTAGACACTTCCTGTAGTGTCCCATGTATGCTGTTAACCATTTCTTGTCGGTCAGAGCCAGTTCTGTAAATGAGTATATCATCAGGAAAAGTCAGTGTTCGTCCCAACCTGAATGGTGGCTACTTTTGCTGTATATATATTTAACAGCACCGGTGATAGCGGAGAACCCTGGGGTAGTCATGGGCATTGGGTCTGATGTCCATGTTCCCAAGCGAAATGTCACTGATCTCTCAGTTAAGGCAGCTGCTATCCATCTTGTAAGCCAAGGGTTAACACTGCAAGCCATTACACAGTTTATTAAAGTTGCAAAGTTTACACTGTTATAAGCATCCTCTAGGTCAGTTGCTATATCAACCATTTCTCACATATCCTGGAACCTCTCGTACACATCATAAACAAAAGTTCCCATGTTACTTTCATGGGCCTATAGCTGCCGAGAGTATCAGGTAGGATCTGTGCATTTTCGAGGTGATTCATTATTTTTCTTGCTACTCTATTTTATAGCAGTTTACCGTAGACATTCTGCATTGTGATAATTCTTTAGCTGCTGAGAAATATGGGGTCTTTACCGGGTTTAAGAAGTGGCCGTAGGTAACTATGCAGCCAGTCTTCTGGCGCTTCAGCATTCAGTATGCCGTTGTTGAAATCACTCACCACATTCTTAATGCCTGTGTCATCGAGCTATTTAATGTGGTGATACTGTACATCATCAGGACCCAGGGCAGTGTTCTTACTGGATTCTTCTTCGTCTTCTTCTTCGTTTGTCCTGAAAAGGACGTTGGTTGCGTTGTGTCCGTTTACAGCGAAGCTGCGATATTTGCGCCTGTTGGCCGACACATCCGACTTCAGCACAGCATTTTTGGGACCGGGTTAGCCTTCCCTCTTCGATCCCTACTCGCTCAGCCAGACTGCAGTGATGCAGCCTGTTTCCAGGACCACTACTTGGAGGTGGAGTAGGGTCTTGGTCAGCTAAAGTGGATTCTAAAGTGCACATAACATCTTCTTCGGATATGAGGTCGAAATATATGTCACCTCTTCTGTCGCTTCCCAGGATACGGTCTTTAATTTCTTGCTGGGCAACTTTATCACCTTTATCTGTCTAATATAACGCTCAAGTAATGCATGTGTTGACTGTAATATAGCCTAGGACTAATATAGCCTAGGACTAATATAGCCTAGGACTAATATAGCCTGGGACTAACATAGCCTAGGACTAGTATAGCCTAGCACTAATATAGCCTAGGACTAATATAGCCTAGGACTAATATAGCCTAGGACTAACATAGCCTAGGAATGACTAAGTAAGTAAGGTAAAGGTAGTCCCATATCAGAAACTGCCATAGGGTAGTGAAGTGTTAGAGACTCCACCATACTAGGCCTAGCTTTGCAAGGTGGGGTGACCAGTTCCTTCCTCAAGGCCTTTGCCTTCCAAAACTCAGGAGCAGAGTCAGGTATTAAATTACAGCATTATAAACTGAAGGGCTCTGTGTAGCCAGTTGGGCATGCATTAACATATGAATAATCAGTATTCACAGGGTAGAGCTTGAGACTAACTGCTTGAAAGGTGTAATATCCAGTGTAAACAATTGATCATTATCATCAGTATAATCTCCGTTGTTTGCTCCTTGTGAAACATGGGCAGTTTGTAGACAAGCAAGAACATTCCTGGAGACCACAGATATTTGGTTTTAGAGACAAATGTTAAGAATACCATGGATAGCTAGAAAAGAGTAATGAGGATGTCCAGAAAGAGGCGAGTGCACAAAAGAATACTATAGACAACTAAAAAGAGTAATGAAAATGTCTTAAAATTAGCCAGTGCACAAAGGAAGCGTATTACCCAAAAGAGAAGGAAATAGTCCATTGGACACATAAGAAAAGGAAAGTCGGAATACAATGTGATAACAGAAAAGATTGACAGAAAAAGAGATTGTTAAGTTATTTTATATTCATAGAGGGGGAGTTAAATGTTTGAGATCCTCACATGTGCGTCTAGTATTTTGTAGACACAAATTTGAGCGTATCTAAGTTAATTGTATGTTTAATTATTTGCGTACTACCGTGCACCATTCTGAAAAGGGCATGGCGCGTTTTGTCTCAGCGATTTGTTGATATCTGGGCAACGTACTGGAGGCAGAGCGAAATAACTAGTGTCGAGTATAGACGTAATTGATTATGGTGTTCTTACCCAAGTCAAGGGAAGACAGGAATATGTAGCCATTGTGATCATCTGAAAGATGAATACTCTCTTCTTGAGGAAGCTATGCCAAGAAGCTTATAATTTGAATATTTAGCCAGAAACGACTCGTTTTAAGTATCTTGCCTCCGATACTTCGTCTCCTGTACCGTTATGGTAGAGCTTCAACTTGACCAGATGTGTCAAGTTGCTAGTGTGTCCCTCTAACGCTAGGAGCTGATTGAAGCGTAAAGGAATATAAATAACTATGTAAAGAATCTTAACATGGACACTTCGTCAGAACCATGTATATCACTAATCCGTTAACCTTTAAGTGGTAACGGTTGGTGCCGTCAGTCAACGTCCATATTGACCATGTACTTTTTCTGCCATGAATATAATATTGATGATCGTCTAACTGACTGATGTTAACGTTATGTCTTCAATAAACTGTGTGTCGTCACCAACTGTCCACTATGAGTCCAGCATCTATTTATCGCCAGTTGGTCATGCTGTGTTGACCCATCTAGAGTTATTGGATTCCACCATTATTAATCAGATCATCAACATACGCCAAAGTTAAACGGCCCACATCACATTCGCGTTACAAGGAAAATACGTCGGCCACATGTTGTAAGCCCGACAGCCCTGACAACATCATTGTCAGAGACAGACCAGTAAAGAAAACTCCACCGGTAACAGAGATTAAGGATAACAAAGACAGAAGATACTTGTATAAATAAGTAATTGTAAAAATATCAAAATTATTCACATCACTATAATGTAATATTCATATGAATTTTAATTCTTCTAGGAAATAAAGCTGTAAAGGTACATGAATTGTGTACCATCTGCCATCACTAAGAATATTCAGGCTATAGTTTCCTGAATTTTGCTAATCTCTTAAGTGACGCTCAGCTAGATTAGAATTACACTTTTGTCTAATATCTTAAAGGCAGAGTGGTTTTGACATGTGAAGAGTTAAAAAAACAGAAGAAAAGCATATAATATACAGGTGGCTGCTCTTGAAGAAGATGGAGACACTGCTTAAAACTGGACCAAAAGAACTTCTGAAGAGAATACTAGATAATGCGTAAACAAAAACAACACCAGTAAGAACAAGGCTTAACATTTTTATGAAAATGCATCAGGGCACTTGAGCAGAAATGTGGTCCCTGTTGCTCATGCACTGACTTCCCTTTGTTTGGTGAAACACCCAGATACTGTGATGTTGTAGATCAGGGCTTCTTAACCTGTGATTCGTGCACCATTTGGAGGCCCATGAATGGATTCAAGAGCATCCATGTATATAACCTAAAATTTAAAATTAACTTTTTTTAAATTATGTATTTATGTGCATTTTTAGCCTTCATTGGATAATAAAGGGGTCCATGGTGCAAAAAAAAAATTGTTAAAGAAGCCCCTTTGTAGATGATAAAGGTATTTTTTCTTTTAGGCGACCAGTTCTGCCCAAGACACAATGTCAATCTGTTATATTTAGGTGCATGCCCAAATATAAATGACTTTTTGATCTAGTGTTTAATTCCAGTTACATATGTTTTGCATCGTATGCAGCTGTTCTTCTCAGTAAAGCAAAATAAGCATGCACGATAGGGCCACACTCATATGTTGGGTTAAGTTCCAGACTCGCACTGAAAAGCGGAACATGGCCTTTTGTTTTTTTAACTTGTAAATACATAAAATCCTAATATGTTTACACTATCATATATTAAATTTGCAATAGAGCTAGGCCTGAAAAAAACCATATGACAGTAAAATGAATATACAGTACACACCGTGTGTGGTTGCCTTTCGTCGTCTTCTACGCCAGTAGAGCGCTGAATTTTGTACAGTGGTAATGCTTAGAAAATGATCTCGCCGTCAAATCTTACACGCTTTCCTAGTTCGTCCTTGAGAATAAAAAATAACATTTTTGCAGGGTCAAGGAGTATTTGTTCCAAGACCTAGAGAGAGAAGAAGGGAGGTGGATGAAGGAGCGACAGAAGAAATGCTACCATTGTCACGCGTTTGGGTTTTGAAACGCCAAATTGTAATGAGCGCGCGATAGTATTGCCTTTAGCAGATTTGAAAAACAAGACGCAAAGCCCCATGCATGCATCGTACTATATTCTCGCAGTTGAAATGTATATACACACACAGTCAGCTCTCATTTCCTGCCTAGTAGTGTATTTCTGACGTAACCCAAACAAGTTGTTTTATTTTGAATAAAAATGATAGAGAAGGGGGGAAAGATGGCCGACATATGGAAAAGTATATAATTGACGAATATGAATATCCAAACGACAAATAATATGGCCATAAAAATCATATATATGGATAGCTTAGAGTCTCCTGAGCAATAATATGTTTTAATATACATAGTAGCCCAATTATTAACCAAGATATTGAAATAATACTATATATCTACGAACGGTAAGACTTGTTTTTGCTCATTCTATTTATAACATTATTTGGGGACGCAAGTTTAAAAAAGAGGCATTAGAGTGATTCAAATCCGATTGGTTAGTATAGGAGTATAGGAAGGAGGGTATTGGTTGGCCCAAAAAGCTAAATATATTTTGCAGACTCACTCCTAGTATGTTTGGATTTTTTTTTTTCTTCAAATTTGAATTGAATAGCTAGACCCTCGCTGTGATTGGGCCAGTCTAGTAATATTGGCAAAAAGCTTCCAAGGCTTGTTGCCATTTGATTCAAAATTGTTAGTATGCAAGCTGTTTGAGAACAGCAGTGCTAAGAGTGAAATAAAAAACCTTGGCAGTCTGGACGAGGGCAAAGCTGAACTTATATATTAATGCTAATGCCAGTCAACGTATGTTTGTGATATTTCCATTGAATTGTGGTAAGAACGAATTTATTAAACTTGTTATTACAAAAATTTGGTGTATAAGATACTGCTTTATTGGGAATGTTTTACGACTGAGTACATAGGTCCCCTAGCAGACTTATGCAGGGCCTATGGGGTTGCTCACACGCAGTAAAACTTACATGAGTTGTATAACTTCAAATGATTTCCACAGTTACCAGTGGGAAGGCTAACCCGCATTATCATATGGGAGAGGATCATTGTTGAAGTGTCAGAGGCGTTGTAGCCATTAGGGAGAAAAATAGGAGCACTGGTATGAGTTGTTATCTCAGATGAAAATGGTTGAAATGGGTTGGTCAGAGGGATCTGAACCTTTTCTTTTTATTGAATTATACCTTGTATTACTTGTGGAATGATATTGTAGCTGTGTTATAAAGAATCATAACCTTGTATCAGGGTTTTTGTTCTGGTACTAAGCTAGTGCCAGAACCCTGGTGTATTTATCTTCGTGAGAGAAATTGAAATTTTTGCTGGTACACGCTGTCTACCACACTACACCAGGGACTGTGTCAGATTGGTCATTCGGTTACAATTTTTGCTGGTACACGCTGTCTACCAAGAATCAACCCATGAAATATAGGAGATTGTCAGCATCATAACTACTACCAACAGAAATATAAGTGCCCTTGTGTCGGCACTAAGAGTTCATCCACTTGTATTAAAACATAATAAATAAAATAATTGACTGTTGAATAAACATTCCACAAGAGATAGAGAAAAGAGAGGGTATGATGAAAATACCCCAACCCACCATTAATTACCAGTGTTAACTTAGTCTATAGTAATACCTAAATATAATTAGATTGTAATATTGCTTTATATGGACAGAAGATCCATTGTGGTATTTAATTTTATGTAAATAAAACCATAATTTTCATTTTGTTGTTGGTCCTGACTCAGAAAATTCTGAATCAGGGCAAATAAAATTGTAATATAGCCTATTACATAATATTCAGCCACAGACTTCTATAAGATATATCCTAGAGTGTTAGTCTGTTTGTGGTTGTTGTATTGACCCAGTCCTATTTATGTGATAGAATTAAAGTGTATTTGTATTGAGTTGACTTACACTGCATTATATCTTCATTACCCTAGACACTTAGACGTAGTCACATAACTAATAAATAAAAATAAAGAGCCAAGTGAGATCATAGGGTGGTAGCAGCTAGGTTCCCTGAAAATACTTAACCATCAACTACTAAACTCAGGGGCCTACACAGCTGACCTCACTTGGGTAGACAAATAATATTAAATAATAACATCTATAACACAAAATCCACCACAGAGTATAGCATTCATAATTGCACTAACTGTTATGGCATGCCAAACCTAGCTTACGGCCTATCTCAGCCATAGGCATATCCTGCTCACTAAGTGCGTCATGCCTAAACCAGTCAAAGAGCATAATAAAAGGCAAAAAATTTATGCGTTGTGAAGAGAACCCAGAGTAATCTAAACTTACCTGGCACAGAAGGTGCCATGCGCAGTATAAGCGGCGAGCATAATGAACATGTATATAATTGAAAACCGCCACATTAGCAGCACGACGTAAAGTGGGGCCCTACTGTAGTCAATTAAAGTTTGAAGACAAATTAATTCACACAAAAGATGCCCTATTACATGTACTTGTTACCAGCATCAATAAGACTGTACTGTACAAATAAGGTACTGTGTAATTTAATGTTCTATTACTTCAAAAAGAATAAGATGGAAAAAATGAGATTTAAAAGTTGACCAATAGTAAATGGTTTAGATGAGCGTACCACCTAGGCCATTGTAGGAGCATTCAGCGCCACCACATGATGAATTTGTCTCAGTACTTGATGTCCTGTATGCCGAATTAGTGGTGGCCATATTTGTGTGAAATAAACATTAAAGAGTTGAACCATACATGCCACACCTCAGACATGAAAAACCTGTACAAAAAATCCAAAAACCCTGTACAAAGACCCGCAAAACCTGTACAAAGACTGAAAAACGTAACAAGAGTTAATTCATGTAAAAATATATTCAATTAGATGGTTCTGCACCATCATTGTGACATGCGCCCTTTTCTTTTTTTAAGCATGTCTTCACTTGCTTTAAAACCTAAACAACAGGAGTTAGAATTTATTTTGCATTGTAGAAATGCTGTAACTGTATCATCATTTAGTCTATTTCTGCAAAAAAAATTAATACAATTTATGGTGGAAATGAAGAACAGTTTGGTGTCTGTTCTATAGTGCGTAATAAAAGTAGGCTATAGGTCTAAAGAGACCAGTAATAAGCGTTTTGGGTTAGGTTTACTAATCTTAAATCAAATATATAGGCTATATATATATATATATATATATATATATATATATATATATATATATATATATAGGCTATATATATATATATATATATATATATATATATATATATATATATATATATATATATATATATATATATATATATATATATTTTTAAGCTAGCAATGAAAATATAAACTGGCGCAACTAATCTCTATCAAACTTCAATAATTGAAATAGCCGTTAGGCCTATAGCCCAACTGGTAGCTTTAAATAGACCTACCCATAAGACTTTTAGTGTCAATCAAACATTGATAGTAATTAATTATTTAATAAATATAGGCCTAGCCTAAATCATTAGTTGACCGTAATGATGATCACCCAAGGCAAAATCGCATTGTTTTTTAAAGAAACGAAATTAAAACTAAGACGAGAAGTAGGCCTAACTCCAAATAGGCTAAACTTTTCTCTGATCGGGTTAAGATGCAAATTTGCCTTGCTTTTGTGTGTGTGTTTTTTTTCTCTTCAGTTTCATAATTTGGTAATATCAGACGCCGAACGCTTCGCATGTATTTTCGTACCATTTAGATTTAAGGTTAGTGTTAGGCCTACTAGCCTAAATGGTACGAAAATACATGCAGATCGTTCGGCGACCGTCATTCCGATATTACCCATTATTTGTATTGTATTATTATTCAAATTTACATTTCTTACGCACTTTCTACAAGTTTTAGGGAAATCAAATAATATGAAGTGGTATCCGCCTTTTTTTTAAAGCAGCCGTAAATAATAAATTAGGCTATGCTAAATCTTACGGGAAAAAAAAGCATAGCCTAGGCCTAAGTTATCTGACAGTTAAATCTAACTTCATCTAAACAATGTTATTGTAATACTTTTTAAAAAAAATGAATTACTTACCAATACTAAACTGGAAATTAATCCTAAACAATAGGCTCGACTCAGTGCTGCGTAATCGTTCAAATAATCAGTAACCTCGCGCTAGCTTTAGCGAAAAATTGTGAATGAACACGCCACGCACATCCCGCGGCAATTGAAAAATAGGCAGCTTGATTTTCATTGGTTTTTTTTATCCACTTGCTTAAAATCTCGCCGAATCTCATGACGCAAATTACGGAAAATTGTGTAGTGGCACAAAACGGTCGATTTATATGTATATTTAATAATTAGGCGAAAAAACCCGTACAGACGGTATGTACGGGCCGTACACATCTGAAAACGCAAACACCCCGTACAGATTATGGGTAAACCATAGCGTGTGGCATGTATGCAGTTGAAACAGACCTTAAACGGATGGCACAGGATGGGAATGTTTGGCTTGAATTTGTTGAATTCATGTGCTTCATTGTGAGCTAAAAGATAATGAATATTTGCAAACTACATAGAACATCTGCCATGAGAACACAGAAATACCTTGAACTGATAGCACAGGAACACTTCACATGTAGTTGTTTAGGACCTATGCTCTATGTGCAGCTGAATGGCAGTGAATGAACATAGTGATCTATATACAGCAACTCCCACCTTAGAGCTGTTAATTTATTCTTAAAAACTCAAGCGATAACCAAAAAAGTGCTGAATGAAAATTGATTTCCCATCAGAATTAATAGGAATAAAATTAATTTGTTCCCGAGGCTGAGAAAGCTGTATCGAAAAGTGATTTAAAGAAAAGTTAATATTTATTAACTACATATAATTATCAGACTAAAACTAAAAATTATGTATGTACTGTACTTTAAAAAAATATTATAGGACTTAAAAAATATGACATAAAATACCAACAGTATTATATATATATATATATAAAAAAAAGCACAAACCGAACTGCGTAAGACCAGGGGATTGGTGTATATAAACACACACACCACATCTCAAGAAGTGCACACTGGTTCTTTTTTCCAGTAGAATTAGAACAAATACCTCATGCTATTCCCTGGGCTCTCAGAAAGACAAGAAAGAATATGGCTACTGCTCACTCATGCATGCCATAAAACATGACTAATGTCAGGTTGTGCCTGGGGCTGACAACCTTATGATGTTTTACTAAATGCTACAGGAAACCACTGCTGTGGAAATTTGTACCTTGATGCGGGCTTCTTGCGAGTGTGGCCAGCATCAGTAGCAGCTCCTTGCTCTTAAGTGATGAGTGAATGAAATGAATTACAACAGGTTGCTATTACTGTGGCTGAACACTCGAGGAACAAGTTGGGTTCCAGTAGGGAACTATGTTTAACACACACAAAGATGCGGAAATTTAAACACTTTAGTATGGTACTCTAATGTACAGTAAGCATCATTTTATACACAAAACACACTCTGAGCCACACACAATGCACTTAAAGACAAGACAGGTATTAAGAAAACCACTGGCTGAAGCTCATTTATTAGCATAATAGCATGGCACAAGAATTTGTAGGCAGTTTCCATTTGTAGTTTTTCTTCTAAATGAAAAAACAAAAACCAATATCAATAATGTGAGCTTGTATAGTTGAACTTGTGAATGTTGAATGTGCTTTAGATGCATAAAAACTGTACAATGTACATTGGTGAAATAATTGTTTTCTTTCATATTTCAATAGAAAATGGTTGTAATCATTGTCCCAGGAGTGCGTTTATTGCGCCAGAATACTACTGAGCCTGCATGTACTCTCAACATTTACTCCGTGACTGTGTTTGATGCTGAAAGAAATCCCAGCTATGGTCCTTCAATAAAGAAACTATTGAAAGATGAACTTGGCCTTGATGAGGACAGGTTAGTTCATATGTCTGATTGTCTGCTGTTGCTCGGTATTGCTTGCCCATACTTGCTTGTGTCATCTTTCTGTGTATTCTCACTTTTGCTTGCTCTAACATCTGGTTATTCTCACTCCTGCTTGAACATAAATTAGGTGATTTATCTTATTGAGAAAAATGACAAAGAATATTGCCTACGCTATGACCACACAGCCTTTGTCACATACAAACAAATGAAAACAGAAGAGACAGAAAGAAAGAACTATGTAAAATACATGCAAAATAAATAAAAATGGTATTACCTTAAGTGAACATTGCTGATGTCACACTCCTGAATTCCAATATGTACAAATGGCCGTTCAAATAGACCGAGGTAAGAAACAAGGCATGTGAATACAGTTAAAAACTAGAAATGAAATAATAAAAGTAGGGGCTAATGGGGATACAGTAGAGTGGCAAAGATGCAAAATTATAATAGAAGTACAGAAAAAAATACTACATACTTATAGAAGGTTGCCCCAGACAATGAACTGTGGTGTGTTTACACCATCAGGCTTAAAGCATCTCGTAAGGTAGATTACACATTGCCTTTTATGACTTGATTGGTAATATGTAGTTTTATAGTTATTTGTTCACTAGTAACAGGTTCTAGATGTCCACAGGCATTAAACTCATAACTGTGATTTTTCTTCTTCGTTCGCCCTGAAAAGGATGTTGGTTGCATTGTGTCCGTTTACATTGTAGCTGCAATAATTGCACCTTTCGGCCGACACATGCAACTTCAGCACGGCAATTTTTTGGACCGGGTTAGCCTTCCCACTTCGATCCCTACTCTCTCAGCCAGGCTGCACTGATGCAGCCTGTTTCCAGGACCACCACTTGGAGGTGGAGTAGGGTCTTGGTCAGCTCTGATTCGCTGACCCTGACGCAAGCAGTCAAGCTATGGGTTGCTGACTTCTTTTATCACTGTTGGTGCGTCTTACATCCCATAACTGATTTGCATTCAATGGCTTATTTAACTGTAAGTGTGTATGTCCTTAGTGGAGTCAAGTTACCTTTTGAGCAAATATCTCAAATATAGGAGTAGAAATGATGGCATAAAGTCATGGATGGAAATTACCAATGTTTAAAAATCTATCTGCGCTGTGTGGTTCTCAGGGATCTCTCTTGACCCACAGAATAAGACCACTGTTGCCATCAGGTGACTGAATGAGGTTTTGCATGGAGCTGGCAGCTCCACCAATAGAACTAATTGTGACAAAAAAGCTGTCACTGTAAGAGCTTATCAGTGCTTGGTGCAGGCTTCTTGTATTGGCAATACTGCAGTGGTGGCAATACTGCCATGTTCCATAATGAGAGAGATACAGAAAGAGAGGAAGGATAGAAAAATTAAACTGAACTTAACGTTTGCAAGTGAAATATTTGCTTTATCATGCTATATACATTGGAATGCTATGTAAATTGGAGACAGTGGAAAGCCAGGACACTCCAAAAAATAAAAAAAATTAAATAAATCAAAGTTTAGCACGGATTTGAGGCATGGTGCCAAAGAAGAATTTATCTAATTTGAACTGCAGGAAAAATTAGAATATTAAAAACATAAGGACCTGCAAGACAGAAAAACAAAATTAATTGTTATTGTACTCATAGGATATTAAAAATTTAAAGACTTGCAAGACAGAAATGTTGGAGTAATGGACAATAATATTAAAATAAGGGTGCAGAAAGCAAAAAGATGTCATTGCACAGGGAAGTACATGACATTCAATGGAGTTCAATATGAAAATAAGAACGTTAAACTCAACTGGGAGTTCTACTGTATATGGTTCTGTATCATGTAGAACATTGAAATCAAGAACCAAGAAATTACAATCATAAATGGATGTTTTCACAGAATAGATGGATTGAATAGCATGACTGTGTGGAACTGATGGAAAGGACTATGAAAATACTATTGATGATGCAAGGAAAAGATGGTGGGGGTGCATAACATTCATTGTGAAAATCAGGTAATAGGACCAGAATGCATTTTCTGGAATTTAAAAAAAAAATGGTCAGAAGAATGAAGAAGGCGGCTGGATAGAACTTGAACAGATGGTACAAAACAGGAGGCCTAAGAAGTTGATAAAGTTAAAAAAAAGAGTTTAAAGGGCAACAGAAAGAAAAGGTGCTGTTTAGTCTAACACTATTGAATAAAAGGAAGTCAACAGAATAGGTAGAGCATCAGGCTTATGAAATTATGGAGAACTGGTTGACTGTGTCAACTGGTAATATATAAAGAAGAATCAGACATAATCTTGGGATTCACCAGTTTTCTGATAAAGAATCCAATGGATTTTCACTATAGTGTCTCCACCTACTTCCATTAATTGTCGTATCACTTTTGTTTATTTTTTATGCATTTAACTTAGGTCTCACTTTCTTTCTCTTCTGTTTTTGTTCTTTTCTCCCTGACAGAGGTCTTGTGGGTATATTTGACTATTCATTTTTGTCTTTGTCTTAGTGAGACACATTACCTATTTCTCTTTACTCCACAAGTTTTCTGATAAAACATTTTGTATTATATGTTCTTGTCCATTTGACATTTGATTATATATGTTATCTTATTTGTTTACTTGTCTGCAGATGTGCCATTATATATCATGACCTTGAATTCAGCTTTATTGGCTAACCTGACAATGGACAGAGCTGTGAACATGGAAGACTTGGCAATATGAGTTGAGACTTCCAACACATTAGGCTGTGCCAGTTAATGTTTGTGAAAATTAACCAGAACGTATCTTTATGTTTCAGAACACAAGTTATTTATTAATGTTGATGATGGATAAAACAATCTATTTCTATATAACATACACAATTTGACTGTAATTAAATATAATTTAATCCTAATAATAAATGTTGATTTATCTGAGTGTTTATGTCGCAGTGGTTGCGGTAAGTTTTGAAATTTAATGATTGCGTCCAGTCATAACTACAGTTATTAGCTGTCTTTCATGGGACCAATTTATTGCGACGTTACTGTAAAGTTGATTGTGTGCTCTAAATGTCTTGTGACCATGATGAATTCTGTGTCTTGTGACAATTATGAATTTAACCTAAATTTCAGTATGTGAACACAACAGTGACGATCTTAATGATTGAACTTTTTGCACATTTGTATTCAGAATGTAATTCTGGATTTCTGTGTAGCTATTCAAGGTAGCTGTGTTAGCAAATATTAGGACACACATAGCACTACAAGGCAGTCCTTGCTCTGGGTAATACGGGTAGAGGAAGATCAAAAATGCATGATGAGTAATGGAGACAAGAAACATGAAAGGGATGAGAAAGGCATGAAAGGACTTTGAACAGGACGGGAGGACTTGACCAAAATTTGCTTACGGCCTTTGCATCTTATGGAGCTGAAAGGTAATGAAGGTGGTGATCTGAGGACCAGTGCTGGTTGTGAGCCATTCACTGCCATTTTCATTCTTGTCTCCCAGATGGAGACCTTGTGGCCTAACTTGGCAAGTTTTTTTTGTCCCTTGTCTTATATTTTCTACAAGATGCCAGTAAGTCCAAAGGTCACTGATTGCCGTGTTATTCAGGCTAAAAAGCCAACAAGTTATTGAACCAAAATATTAGTATGTTACGCTTCTGCTAAGGTTGTTGCTTTACTTTCAGGAAATAATGTTTTTGAAGTTTACTCTAGTGCAGCCATTTTGCATTTTAAAAATCTTAAGTATGTAATTTTTTATTTTTACTGTTTATTTATCTAAGCAAAATTTGTTTCATAATTTCATTTCTTTTTATTGCAAACTGTACGTGGTGTTTTTTATTTGTGCAGTGATACTTTAAAAAAAATGTACCATGCTTTTGAAAACAAACATTTAAAAATAGAGCCTGTGATTTAAAGGGATGCCTAACAAGTTACTTTTGCTTTTCAGTCTGTTACTTTACATGATCGTAAATGCCAAGCAGAATACTAATTATAATGCCTATGTGTTTGATATCACTAACTTACAATCATGTGTTGATTTATTAAACAAAGTATTATGAATACTATCATTCCTTTTCATTATTTATATGTTAATAAATGAAAGCCTCTGTGACCAGTATGTCTGTATGGTCAGTGTGTCTGTATGTCTGTATGGTCAGTGTATCTGTGTGTTTGAGTAGCAGAAAGATTAGGTGTCAGTTGTAAAGTGGTTGTTGGGAAAAGCATAGTGGGCTTCCTCTATCAGTACGATATGGCTGTCAGTTTCTGTGTTTAACATGACCTCATATGTAACACATCCACTACAATAATGTCACTACTGTCACATGCAGGTGTACACGGTAATGAGAGAACTGACAGGCTAGCATTAAGAACATCCACAGTGGGGACACTGAATATGGATAAGGGAGAGATACTGAGGACAATTAATGATTGCCTGTTAGAGAATGACACTGCAATAGTTGAATCATCAAGGTTAAGACTGTTGGAATTTGGCATCAAACGTAAGGCTAGCAGAGATGGAATGTATGAGAGGATGCATCCGTTGTGTATACAACCAGCGAGCTACAGGAACAGCTAGCATTCACACTCTTTGACATATACTGAGGGAGGCTAAGTGATTATGGGTTTTCCCGGAGTGCAATAATGTCAATTCTGTTCAACAACAACGTCACTACACAGTTAATATAGCATTAGGGTTTCCATTTGTCCAGTCTTCCTGAGGCGGTCCCTAATTTTAACAGCTTGTCCTAATAAATTGTATTAATACATAAACGGTCATGGTTTAAAAAATAAATTATAATTAAAAATAAATTATTGGTACAGCATCTATCAGATTCTCTTTGTCAAGCACTGAAATTTCATGAAAATAAACTAAATTATATTACATCATGTTAAACAGAGCACAGGTGTGCAATGTTATTGTGTATGTGCATCGTTGTTTATTTTCATCACATTTATTGTTGTTATTGATCCAGCATTGTGTGGGTTGTCGCCTCCGACCGAGTTCCATATAGTGTTTGCAAGTTGTTGTTTCATTCCATATAAAATGTTCCATTCATCTGGTCTCGGAGGAAGAAGCATTTTATTGAGATCATGGATTGCTGGGCACTCAAAGATGTTATTTTCATCACATGGAACCCCTATATATTTGGTCCTTCTGACACAGGAAGTGTCACTTTGTTGGTATATTTTCTATATTGGGTATACAGTAACGTCACCTTAATGAGGTTAGTTGCCAGGGTTCCTTAATATATGAGGTCAAGTTCTTAATTACTAGTCGTCTCCCTAGTAGATGAAAAATTCAGACGTCCCATGTGAATGTCGCATTTATGAGTTCTTGGCATTTGGAAATGGCAAAGAATAGGTCACAAGGCCACATCCTTGCATAATTCATGAAGAGAATCTAGCACAAAAGTAGCCCTATGTAATTATTGATGGCTGAATTTAGGTCACTAACTGAATAGAACAGACCAATCAATAGAACTGAAATGTTTGTTGTTTGTGTTGTAATCAGAGGAAAAAATTATGTCTTGTACTTCAGTGGTTCCCAAATGTTTCTGACCGTATACCCCTTTGATGAAAATATTAGACCAAATTGTAATTGCATGTAAATTCATAGTATGTTCGTCACTGGATGACATGCAGTTTTCAAGTAAGGACATTTTGTTTGTGTGTTAATGTGACAGAATTCCTGAACATCTCTTTTCGTAAGGTGATGGTGTTATCTGTAGGAGAGCAGGTTCGAGTCCCTAGAGCACCTATTTCTTCTCTCTTTTATGTTATATCCTCAGAGTGCATATGATTTCCTCATATTTTGTTGTATCACTATGATGGTCTATTCAATATACCATCCAAAATAAACATTTAATGAAATAAAAATAGTACAGCTAGCTTCACTTCTAATGGATATATCATTTTCAAGGGCCACACTGCTCTCTGTATCTGTCACACAAGCAAGATAGAATAAAACAACTGGTGATCATTGCAGGAATGCCCCGCTTAGCTGTCAGGTTACGTTCTTAGAAAATTAAGTGCTAAACGAAACGGCGCTGTATGGAGTCAGTATACCGTAGCATAAATGGTCTGATCTGATTGGTTATTTTCTAGCATGAGATGTATATAATGGAGGGATAGACAGTGATATTTAAAAATATATTCAAAAGGATATAGGAGCTGTCATTACATTGGAAAAAATCAAGTCTAACACAAGAATCAGAATCTTCAATTCAAATGTCAAGTCAGTACTATTGTATAGCTCTGA
>JAMPIV010004452.1:107500-159579 GCA_024509875.1 Oreohelix idahoensis
CGATGTATAGCGGTGAATTCCATTCCAGACTTTGTTCAACTATTATTCTCAATGTGGCTATCTGGTCTGTACAGGATCTATTTTGTCGAAAACTTGCTTGTTCATCTCTCAGTTGCTTGTCTATGGACTCTTTTAATCTCTCCAGGATGATTCTGTTTAATACTTTTGCTGGCACTGATAGTAACATTATTCCTCTATAATTTGTGCACTCTTGTAAATTTCCCTTCTTAGGCAACTTGACCAGATAACCTTCCTTCCATTTTGCTGGTATTTCCTCTCTCTCCCAGACTTTGCCAAGTAGTTTATATAATATCTCTGTAGAGGTATCAATATCTGTTTTGATGGCCTCTGCTGGAATGCAATCTGGACCAGCTGCTTGTCCATCTTTCAGAAGCTTTATGGCTTTCTTTATGTCTTCTCTACTTGGTCATTCACAGCTGATTTGTAGCTCCTCTTCTGCTGGCTGGATGTCTGGGGGATTAGTTGGAGATGGTCTATTGAGAAGTTCCTAAAAATGTTCTGTCCATCTCTTCATTTGTTCTTGTATATTACTAAGCAATTTTCCATTCTTATCTTTTATGAGGCCATTTGCTTGCTTATATTTCCCTTTTAGCTTCTTTGTGTTGTTGTACAGGTCCCTCATATGTCCTTTTGCTGCAGCTTCCCCTGCTTCCCTTGCCAAATCATCAATATATTTCATCTTGTCTCTTTTGATGTTTCTTCTTACTTCTTTGTTTGCTTCTATGTACACTTCATGAGCCTTGGCTTGGAGCTTCTGGTTTTGCTTCTGTTTAAATCCGCTTTCTTGTTTTTCCTGTGTTCTATCTTACTAATGGTTTCTGTTGTTATCCATGCTTTGTGCTGATGTTCTCTTTTTCTCAGTACTTCTTCACATGTCTCGTTCCATATATTTTTTACTTGTTGCCAGTAGTCTTCCGTATCTGTTTCATCTTCCAGCTGTTCGAGTACTTGGTATTTGTTGGATACTGTGATTGAAAATTTGTCCAGACACATGTTCCCAGTTTAATAACCAGAAGAATATTGGTGAATTTTAATCATCTTTCTTGAGCTACACTGTGTACTCAAGGATTTCATTCTTCTGAGAGATTAACATTGGTGGGTGGACAGCTAGAATGCGCCTGTTAATTGGCAGCCCACAAATGTACTTAGCAGAGGCATTATTTTTTCTATTTTGTCTAAAAAGTTCGTGGAACGAAGCTAGTGAGTGAAAAGCAGAGAATCCACCCACCCGCCTAAATCGGACAAGTTGTGTGAAGTGCCCTCATCACCAATAAGTGACGAAAACCACAGCTGCAGGACCCCCTTATGTCAGTTAGGTGCTTATAAAAAAGACACCATCAACCGGACATAATATTTAATATATATACATCTAGACATATATTTACCTCTTAACAGAGCTGTACCATTATATGAGGAAATTCGCTGAATTAACTCAGCTGGGGGCTTTGAACGGGCTAAAAACCATTGCATAAATCCTTCACAAAAGGCGACGGACAGATATGAGTTAACAAATGTTCAGCGCTAAGCAGCATTGTTCTTGACTTCCGAATTATCTTGTAATCTCTCCCATAAGGTAGAAGCGTCATTACCCTTCTATCTGCATAAATGTACTCCATGTTTGTCTCAGTCAATTTACTACACGCACTCTAAACTGAGCTATACCAGAATAATAAGAATTCCATTGAGTAAATCAGAGATGGGGGCTTAACGAGCTAACATAAATCATTGCTTAATTCTTCATAAAAGTGGTCGGCAGATTCTAGAATTAACGTGCTTAGCCAAAGCAGCATTGTTTTCGCTTATCTGAATATCTTGTGAAGATTCCCTTTGTGATAGAAGTGTAATTACCCTTATATCTACATCTCTGCCAAGAGTAATCTTGTGCGAAGGTAGACACCTTTGACGACCCATTTAGATACTCTTGAGTTTTGGCCATTGTTGGACCACTACTGCAAAGCATGGGAGGCAATCCGTGACAAGCGGGGGCCGTTTTGAATCACTTTTGTGGGGTCCCTGGACTTTTAATATTTTTTTTTATATTAGGTATCAGGAATATATGCTATAACATTGAATTAAAAATAAAAGTATCTATATTTTTTGCAGTTTTGAAAAATTTCTTTCCACTGACTGAAATTGTCAAGAATGCGCATAAATAAATATTCTTCGTGATGGACAACTTACAGAAAAGTTTGAGATAAGAACCGGAGTGTGTATTTATTTCCGTCAGAGCATGAAGGACAACTTATGAACCGTTTGAGATAAGAACCAGAGTGCGTATTTGTTTCCGTCAGAGCACGAAGGACAACTTACAGAACCGTGTGAGATAAGAACCAGAGTGCGTATTTGTTTCCGGCAGAGCATGAGCGGGTTGTTTGAACTTGCTAATTTCGCAAAACTCTTTGGACTTTCAGGCTTTCATTAACTAAGAAAAGGCCTTCAAAATTACAGAGAGCTGTAGCAAAATAGTGCTATACGGGAAGCGCTACGCTGGGTATTACTGTACAATTAAAAGATCATGGAAATAAAATATTATGTATGAATCAGCTTGTTGTGTTCCTTACTTGGCTAACAAATACACCCAGGAATATTTCTGTGTAACGTGCCATATTGAAAAGTGTTTTATGCGGTAGATCTTAGTAAGAAAGAGGATTCTTCAATGTTAGATACAGCCAATCCTACCTTGTGGGAGCGAGTCATGGACTGTCAGTAGATAAGCAAGGAAATGCACGGAGTCTGCTGAAGTGTGGCTTTACAGAAGAATGTTTAGAATACGATTGCCAGAAAAAAAAAGTAATCAGGATGTTTTGAAGGTAGCCAGTGCTCGTAGAAAGTTAAATGAGGATGTCTTGAAGGTAGCCAGTGCTCGTAGAAAGTTAAATGAGGATGTCTTGAAGGTAGCCAGTGCTCGTAGAAAGTTAAATGAGGATGTCTTGAAGGTAGCCAGTGCGCATGGAAAGTTAAATGAGGATGTCTTGAAGGTAGCCAGTGCGCATGGAAAGTTAAATGAGGATGTCTTGAAGGTAGCCAGTGCTCGTAGAAAGTTAAATGAGGATGTCTTGAAGGTAGCCAGTGCTCGTAGAAAGTTAAATGAGGATGTCTTGAAGGTAGCCAGTGCGCATAGAAAGTTAAATGAGGATGTCTTGAAGGTAGCCAGTGCGCACAGAAAGTTAAATGAGGATGTCTTGAAGGTAGCCAGTGCTCATAGAAAGTTAAATGAGGATGTCTTGAAGGTAGCCAGTGCGCATGGAAAGTTAAATGAGGATGTCTTGAAGGTAGCCAGTGCGCATGGAAAGTTAAATGAGGATGTCTTGAAGGTAGCCAGTGCGCATAGAAAGTTAAATGAGGATGTCTTGAAGGTAGCCAGTGCGCATAGAAAGTTAAATGAGGACGTCTTGAAGGTAGCCAGTGCTCATAGAAAGTTAAATGAGGATGTCTTGAAGGTAGCCAGTGCTCATAGAAAGTTTACGATTGAAACAATATAACAAAGAATCAGTCCACTTTCTTGTGGTCTGTTATGAGAAGCGAAAACGGAAATTGATGACAACAAACAAGATTGAAGGAACAAGATTGAAGGAACAAGATGGAAGGAACAAGAGACAGAGGACAGCAAGAAAGAGAATATAGTAACCAGCCCAACACTAACACCAACACCGTGGCGTGGAAACTCTGAACAACAGAATTTATAAACAGTACGGGGTGGGGGAGTTGTGGAGAGCGGTAATCGGTTTACCAGCTGGCATGGTACCGTACTAGAAGAAATGTCAAAAGTGTCCCAGCAGCAAACCTGTTCCAGGCTCTCTGGACTGACAAAAACATCTCTCACAAATCAATGGCTGTATTATCTTACACACTACGCAAACAACACGAAACTGTCACTCATCATCATGTAGCATGTCCTGTGCAGAGTGTCGCTCTCATCACAGCCCGCCTGAAAGACTATAAACAGTACGGGGTGGGGGAGTTGTGGAGAGCGGTAATCGGTTTACCAGCTGGCATGGTACCGTACTAGAAGAAATGTCAAAAGTGCCCCAGCAGCAAACCTGTTCCAGGCTCTCTGGACTGACAAAAACATCTCTCACAAATCAATGGCTGTATTATCTTACACACTACGCAAACAACACGAAACTGTCACTCATCATCATGTAGCATGTCCTGTGCAGAGTGTCGCTCTCATCACAGCCCGCCTGAAAGACTATGGATCTCTAGCCACCCTTCCTGCCTCCTCCATTGTCGTATTCAAGGAGTCTTCAATGTCCTGTGACCACCGTCGTTTTGGTCGGTCCCTGCCTCGCCTTCCAGGTACCATACCCTCTATCACTGCTTGCTCTAAGCCACTATGACGTTTCTTCTTCTTCTTCTTTGATCCTTAGCCACCGACCGTCAAAGCAGTCAGTGGCCATTATGCCTGGTGGCGTCTTGTAGGGCAACAACAAATTGATTCCACTTTGCTCGGTCGGCGGCCATCCTTCGTACAGTGTCCCAACTCTGGTTCATTCTTTGCATCTCACAGTCCTCCGCCAAGTTGTTTTTGGTCGGCCTCTCTTTCGTTTTCCTTCAGGGGTCCATAGCATAGCTGTTCTTGTGATGGCATCGGGGTCTCTTCTGAGGACATGGCCAACCAAGCTCCAGCGTCTGCCAGCTATGATGGTGTGCATGTCCTCTTGCTTGCTCCGAGTAAGCAGATCTTGGTTGGTGATGATATGACGTTTAATGTGGCCAAAGTATTTCAGTTTCCGGGACATGATATTGTTTATGAGCCAGTTTTCTTCGATGTTCAGGTCGTGTAGGATGTCTATATATTTTTGTAACACTTTGCTTCAAAAGATTCGTTTTTTTTCTGTATTGTTTGTGTAATGGTCCATGATTCACATCCGTACGTTGCCCCTGGAAAGATGCACGTTCTCAGAAGTTTTACTTTTATTAATTTGCTGGTGTTTTGCCATAGGTTCTTCATTTTATTTAACCTCTGCATTGCTATGGCCAGTCTCCTTCTGACCTCTTTTGAGCAGTCTCCAACTGACCTCTTTTGAGCAGTCTCCATTGTTGTTAATTATGGAGCCAGATATTCAAAATTTGTGACATTTTCAATTTCCTCATCATTGATGGTAATTTTTGGTTGGCATCTTGTTTTGTCAGTGGACATTATCTTTGTTTTTTTTTTTGTGTGTTCAGAAAAAGTTTCTGATCCTCACTGTGTCTTTTGACAGACAGGATTAACTGTTCTAGTCCCTTAGCACTGTTTGAAAGAATAACCGTGTCATCTGCGTACCTGAGTTCTGGGATCGCACTTCCATCAATTGTCACTGGTTTGTCATAATGCATACAAACAGAGTAGGTAACTCTTCGATCACTTCCACTTCAGTTGCTTATGTCCCTTCGTTAGCACTAATTCACGTGTCCGTCTAAAAGGCACAATAATACTTACTTACTTAGTCGTTCCCCTTCTACCGTGAGGTGTAGAGGTTTGGAAGAGAGAGCGCCAGACTATTCTATCGGCTGTCTTCCTCCTGGCCTGGTTCCATTCTAGTCCTCGGTCCTTCAAAGATTGTCTAATGTTGTCCTCCCAGCGGACTCTGGGTCGTCCTCGGGGTCTGGATCATTGGCTCTTTGTTTCCCATGCTTGTCGTGGTAGCCGATCTTCTCCCATTCTGCAGACATGGCCAAACCATCTTAGTTGGGACTGTTCTACTTGGGTCTGTAGGGGGTGGCATTTTAGGCCTTGACGTATCGTCTGGTTGTGTACCATGTCTCTTCTTGTTACTTCAACCACCTTCCTCAGATACCTCATTTCTGAGGTTTGGATCTGGCTTTTATGGGTTGTAGTCATTGCCCATGACTCGCATCCATATGTCAAGACTGGGACATAGGTGGAGCGGTATATAGCCATCTTCGTTTTCTTACCAACCTCTCTCTTGCTGAGGAATCCTCGATTTATGGCCTGAAAAAGTCTCCCAGCTGCTGCTTTTCGAGTGGCCAACTCTTCTTTGACGGGGAAGGGAAATGGAGACAGAAAAGACATCTCTGCAGTATAAAAGAAAGACATGAAAAGACCTTCAGTAGATGGCACTAGACAGGATGACTTAGCATAAATTTGTTAACGGCCTATGTTCCATAAAAGGGTAATAATGATGCCAATGTTGATAACTTTGAGTAGCCTGGGAAGAAGAGGTCTATTTTCTCCCTTCATAAAATTCATAATTGAAACACTTTGCATCCATGCCTTCAGAGAACGTTTCAAGTACGGTAAGTTGCTGGTTCAACATTCACGAAGGTACTTGTGGTAACCTGAATAGATCACAATAAACGAGTAAAAGATACTTATGCTAGCATTTGTTGATTTATTTATTTATTTTGAACAAGCAGTCGATCACACTCGCATGACGCCTGCAAAAAAAGTATGTCTTGTGCTCGCAGAGTTGTGGCTTCTGTAGCAATTTGTTTGACATGGTAGTGTTGTCAGCTACATACACAACTCTTCATAATAGTCATATTTTATGACTTAACCGCGGATGCAATGGTTCTATTCCTTCTTCCCTACACAGGTCTGTTGATTATATGTAGTATTGAAAATTTCAGCATGAAACGTGTTTGCCTTCGTGAACAGCCCCACCGCTCCGTTTTGTGCTGATTCCGTAAGCAAGATCTTTTAAAAGATGCAATGGCCAACCGCTGTGTCCGCAAGATCTTTTAAAAGACTCTGATTTATTTTGTTGTTTCTTTCCACTCAGTTATTTTATACTGACCGGAATTTATCTCGGACGGAAGTAAACACAAAACTACGCAAATTTAAACAAGCTTCCTTTGTTTGAGTTTGAATCTGTCCAGAACTGAAAATAATTACGTACTGAATCAGTTTTAAAATAGTTTGCTATATTTAGATTGCTTGTCTGCTGTGCCATCATCTAGGTCTTGTGGTCGGTAGCCGGTCGATCGCGTTCTACTGGTAATCATGGGGATAATTTGGTAGATCTATAAGCAGAGTTTACTTCAAATCGGTAGTAACGAGTCTCAAGTCTCTTAGTACAAATCTGAAGTCGAGTCCGCAAATCCCTAGCACTGGCTTTCAAACCGAGTCCCGCGTCAAGCCTCATTTTTAATCTAGAACTGTTACTAACCACAATCGCACTTTCTCGAACAATCACATCGATCACTAAAATATAATAATGACAAATAATAATATATAGGTTTAGTATTTTCACTATCTTATTTATTGACTGTTTTTATTCAATCAAAGTTATTTTTTTTTTCAGTTTTACATTTTAGAAATATTATCTTCTCAACCATTCTTCCCCCCCCCCCCTCCCCCCCCCTCCCCCTCCCCAAGCCCACAACGGTATGGATGGAATAATACACTTGATCAGCACTGAATCTCATGAGTTGTTTCAAGGATCTATGATTATTATTTCTGTCTGACGTAAGGAAAAATTTTCGCCCCGCAGTCCGGAGTGTTTTGTTTCCATAGTCGAGGAATGTTAATGTTTAGACAGTCGCTTTGTCTGTCCGAAGTTTGTCTAACAACCGTGTCGAATCATGTCTGATAAGCTGAAGTAAATGTTGTGTCTGTACAATGGAATTTTTGTCTGGTTGATACCGGTTTAAACAGTAGCCAGTTTCGGTTTCTCCTTAATTAAGAGTGAATTAAGAATGAGGACGGCGAGTCGAGTTGCCAAACCTCGAGTCGAGTCCCGATTGGGGTTGCTGTAGTGACTGAAGTCCGACTCGAGTCCGAGTCAATTGACTCGAGTCGACAATACTGTCTGTAAACGACGAAAAGAGGGTGGATGCAGGTATAAACATTTAAATACTAAAGGCATCGCATCAGCCGACATTTGAAAGAACAATGTCCCCAGGACAAATACGTAACTTTTCCCGCCTTTCCAGTGACAATTCAGGAGCTAACTTACTGCAGTTCACTTTGTTCGTAAACTGCCGGAGATAGGAAAACGAGTGACTTTCAACCCATATTCGATGAGACGGCAGACAGTAGATTGTCTGGTACGTATAACAGATACATATACTGTAAACTGCCCTTATTCCTAATTCTAAATACACTTAAAGCAAACATGATTTTATCAAAGATCTTTAGAGTGCTCAGTGTTTGTAAAGTAGACCATATAGCTTCTGGGTTGCCTGCCGGTGATCCAGGTGGACTCCACAGTTTAATAATGTCAAAGTAACTATCACAACATTTAGGATGTCGTTTCTAGCATTGATAACGAACGGACTATAACGCCTTGAGAACATAGAACGCTAACTTGTATTTGTTGCTCGTCTATTTACAACCTCATTGTCAGCTGTAGGCGTGTTCCATTTTGATCTGTAGTAGGCTACTGATAACACAAGGCTGGGTCCAGATCAGGTTAATTACGTATCCTAACATTCGGCGTAACAAAATCAAATACATCATGTGCAGCGCTATCTTGTTTATAAAAGGGGATAACTCAAACACGGGTTATCGCCTTCTATTTTCATTGGACTGATGAGTTTAAAATATTATTGTATAGGACTCAATGGTTATGAATTTTTCTTTTTCTATTTCAGTGTTCAGCATCAGTACTTATCTCGGCGAAACTGTTAAAATGCTGTTAACATTATTGACTGTGACCGGCGCATTCTTCGGTATATTTTGAAATACACTTTAGTTCTAAGTACATACAACATGACAATTTTCATTGGACTGATGAGTTTAAAATATTATTGTATAGGACTCAATGGTTATGAATTTTTCTTTTTCTATTTCGACCAGTGTTCAGGACATGTCACAGAGAGCTGAAATTTTGTATAGTGTTTATTCCTTTTCAATATAGCCACCGTCTGAATTGACACACTTCTGCCATCTCTGCTTGACCTTGAAAAGACATTGGGAGTAGAACACCCTATTTTTCAAACTAAACCAGTCATCACATGCCAGTATAACCTCTTCATCGCTGTCAAAATGATTTCCTTTTAGCTGTTTTTTAAGATTTGGGAATAGAAAAAAGTCTGATGCAGCCAAATCTGGAGAATATGGTGGGTGTGGAAGAATTTCAATATTCAAATCGTTGGCTGCTAGCTGCACAAGCCATGCTTTGTGAGAGGGCGCGTTATCTTGAAGCAAAGGAAGATTTTGAGTGCGCGTTATCCCTCGTTTCCTGGTCACAACCTTTCTTAGTTTGGTGAGAAGATCTGCATAGTACTGTCCATTAACTGTGTTGCCACGAGGCAGATGATCTTTCAAAAGGACACCTTTGCCGTCCCAAAAAAACAGTCAGCATCACTTTTCCTGCAGATTTCTGCGCTCTCGGCTTGACAGGTGTTGGGGAGCCCAGGGTTGTCCGTTGCATGCTGGCAATTTTGGATTCGGGGTCATAATGGTGTACCCAAGTCTCATCTACTGTCACCATGGTCTCCAAATAATTTTTTGACTGACACTTTTTGAGCAACTGTCGACAGCAATTTACCTTCGTTTGCTTCTGTTCACGTGACAACAATCGCGGAACCCAGCGTGCACACACTTTTCCCATGTTCAGTCTGTTGTGTAAAATTCTATAAACTGTTCTTTCATTTAGTTTTACTCTACTAGCTATCTCCACAATTGTCATTTTTCGATCCTGGTCATTGATTTTCTTCACTCTTGTTGCATTTTCATCGTTGCACTCTGAGGCTGGTCTACCAGATCTTGGCAGATCAGCAACATTTGAGCGGCCGCACTTAAACTGTTGACACCAGTTTTTTTAACCGAAGTATATGAAGGACAAGAATCACGAAACACTGGTTCCATCTCCCTGTGTATTTCTGTAGGTGTTTTTCCCTGAAACATCAGACATTTTATCACAGCTCTGGCTTCCTTCTTTTCCATTGTTTTGTCAAATCTTTGGAGCAGCAGATCCGGTCAATAGGGTACATTGCGCAGTGCACCGTAGCGGGAAAACCCATTGAGGAAACAAACGCATACTTCACACATTCAGTGCAAATAGGATGAACTTTAAATGTGCCAAGTTTCATCTTTCTCCTGTGACTCCTTCATGGTCAGACCCAAGACTTATGTCAATCCCCTTGTAACATGACAATTATTTTATGCAAGTATTCGTTGCCAATAGAAGTAACAAATCTAATTCTTTAATATTAAATAGAACCAATCCTGACATACGGAAATAAGTCCTGGACAAATAGTAAATAAATATTAGACAAACATAAAGGTATGTTTTCAGGCACTCGGAAGAAATAAAGAAGTAGAAAACTAGACAACAGAAAAACAACAGACGTGAGTGGCTTACCCATGACTCGAACCCAGGACCTTCCGTGTGACAACCCCGCCTAGCTATGCAAGCGAATCACACTATCCTTCCTGCCATCTAGGCATTACCAAAAAATGATGCTTCGATGACGGGTCATTAGTGCGATACATACCTTTATGTTTGTCTAATATTTATTTACTGTTTACAGGCTTCGGGGTTCCCTTCCTTATGTGTTATAAATAGTAAATAACTAGGAACAACATTAGGGGCCACAGAGATGTGGTGTTGTAGAAGAAAGTTAAAAATACTATGGACAGCTGAAGAGAGTTAATGGGGATGCCAGGATGAAGAGGCAAATGCACAAAGGAAGCTTATTCCTCATGGTAGAAAGAAGAAGTCCACTTTCTTTGGGCATGTTATGAGAACAGTGATGCTAGAATATATCATGGCAACATAAATGATTGAAGGAAAAGTGATGCTAGAATATATCATGGTGACATAAATGATTGAAGGAAAAGTGATGCTAGAATATATCATGGCAACATAAATGATTGAAGGAAAAGTGATGCTAGAATATATCATGGCAACATAAATGATTGAAGGAAAAGTGATGCTAGAATATATCATGGCAACATAAATGATTGAAGGAAAAGTGATGCTAGAATATATCATGGCAACATAAATGATTGAAGGAAAAGTGATGCTAGAATATATCATGAAACATAAATGATTGAAGGAAAAGTGATGCTAGAATATATCATGGCAACATAAATGATTGAAAGAAAAGTGATGCTAGAATATATCATGGCAACATAAATGATTGAAGGAAAAGTGATGCTAGAATATATCATGGCAACATAAATGATTGAAGGAAAATTAATGCTAGAATATATCATGGCAACATAACTGATTGAAGGAAAAGTGATGCTAGAATATATCATGGTAACATAAATGATTGAAGGAAAAGTGATGCTAGAATATATCATGGCAACATAAATGATTGAAGGAAAAGAGATAGATGACAACAGAGAGAGAAAACGCTGGACAGTTTGACATATGGCATGGGAATAAGTCAGCAACAAAACTGATCCATAGCCGAGAGGTAGGAAGTTGTGGAGAGGCAATGATCGTCTACGCCACTAGGCGTGGTGCTTGAAGAAGAAGTAGACTGCCGCTGCAGTCGGTGTCCAAAGCAGCAAGATTGCACAATTTCCACGGACCTGAACTGCTAAAAACCCAGACGAATATATATATATATATATATATACTACAAAAGGGGATGGCCATTGTTACTTTCGTTCAATTTGCTACACTTTTAACGAATCAGAGACAGCCACACCATCTTACAACAAAATATTGTACAGAATATGAAAACCATATGTGAAAAACTAACCAGTCAACCAAGGCACAAGGTCCGTCGGTTACATTAGTTTGCATGTCAAAATATAAAAGACCATGTGTTCTGATCATTAATAACAGAGAAAAATACTTGACTCAACCAGGAGTGACGCAGCACATTACGGCAACAAATAAACTCTATGGTTATGACAACGTCGTCGTGTAGTACTAATCCCTCAAGTTTCAACGTTTATATACGAGTATATATATATATATATATATATATATATATATATATATATATATATATATATATATATATATATATATATATATATATATATATATATATATATATATATATATATATATATATATATATATATATATATATATATATTAGCTAAACGCGTATATGTTGTTATAAATGTAATGTAATTTTATCACTAACTGATTTGTTCTACACAATGAAGTTGCCAGCCCCATGCAAAAACGCATATTAGTCGTCTTTTACGACATGCCTAAGTGTGACGATATTTTGGTTGTGTCACTGTATTCCTCTTTCTCTTGTCACCGTTGCCACTGTATTTCTCGGCACCACTTAGAGATGCGTGGCCGGGCTGTTATGACTCTTGGTTTATAGTCACCAGGTGTCTGATTGCAGACCTAATGATCTCATTCAAATTTAGATTTCTTTTTATTTATCTTCCAAGTTAAGTTTGTCTCTATACTGGCCAACTCCGCCAGAGGTGGTGCTTTCTTGGATGAACACTTGGGGTACCAGGCTCGTTCGTATCCTTCTATGTTGTTTTTATAAGTGACATTTCATAAAGTGAAGGAATAATCTAATATCTGGGAGCGCCAGGTTGCCACGACACCAGAATATAAAACACGTCCGTGTGCTAAGGCTCTCTTCAAACAACTGATTTCTAGTTTACAGTATTTGGTTAACGGTGCGTGATCTAGCCACCTTTTGATTGGTTATCTTAATGTTTTATGATTTATTTCATTGGGCTTAGCTTCGCTGTTCCATAGGCAATCTTGGCTATTCCCATTTACGTCACTATTTTGCTATGGCAACTCCCGCCTTATGAAGCGTTGCGCTGCCCACTTGAACTAGTTTCAGTTTAAGTTTCTATCTTATTTTATAATAGCGTAAATTACACTTTTATTTGATTAAGTGTCGTAACTGCTTTACCTATTCTAAGTCATATTGATAGCACGAATAATGCTAGCGTAGGCCATCCGGTTATACACACACACTCTCTCTCTCTTTCTCTCTTTGCATTTATTTCTTCAGTTTACGCTCATAAACATGTGCCCCGCTTGAAAATTAACTAACGTACTCCTAAAACCTATTAATAACTATCTCATTTGAAATTTGTCTCAAGGCCACCGTAAAATCAACCGCCAACAATTTGACTAAAGAATTTGAATTTTTCTACTACACCAAGTTAAAAAGGTTACTACCCCCAAACACCCCCCCCAATATTTATTAACGAACGGCGTAAAAATTAACAACCAATCGGATTGTTACCTCGTTTTATAGTGATGATAAAATTTTGGTTGGAGTGAGAAAAATGCCTAATATGTGTTTTTAACAAAAATTAAATAATTTATTCCTCAAAAACTAAAGAGAATTAAAAGGAAAGAGATATCTGGAATTTTAGCGTTGATATTGATTAACATAATACCATAAAGATTTCCCATTAATAAAACTATCTTGACGTAGAAACATTTATTTTATTAATATTTTCAGTTCGGGAAAAAGCACAATTAATTACTTAAAAATTACACGGGTAAAAACGGGGAGAAATAAATAAAGGAAACCTATAGGGGTAGATAGTGGACAGCTGGCCGTTTAATAATCAATTTTGATATTAAAAATCGGTCTATAAATAACTGAGATATATAATATATAAATAAAATCAGACGAGCGAACACAATGAACAACGCTCAATGTTTGTGGTCTAAAATTAGTTGGTTTTTTTTTTGACGCGTCTTTTGATTGGCTGGTTGGAATTGATAACTTTTAACCCTGCTTGGATAAGTCCGCCATTTGAGAAAAACTTAAACACAGAAAGGTTGAGAGCAGATGCAAAGCGTTGGTGACAAATGCCTTTGCCGTCTGGACGACACAGCAGTCTGGAATTGAGCCATTTACTGCTAGTCAATCCTGTGATTGTGTGATTATTCTTTACTTGCGGTAAGATAAATAAGTATTATTATTTCATTGGCATGTAACTGCTACAGATTGTGCGCCATATTTTGTTGTTCGACATTGCCAGTTGGAAGAGGTTACGACAGCCTAAGTAGGAAATGCCTAAGCAGACTTAGAGGAAAGTGAAACTAAATTGGGTTTGAATATTGCCATACAATCTTACGACTGTATGTCCAGAGGCCACTAGCAATCTTCTGCAGTGCCACAGTGTTCTAATGACACATGAAAACATACCTAGGATGTTGAACAAAAGATTTAACAGGTCACAAGAAGAAAATTGTATACCCCAGCTGATTTTAGGGAGGACAATCAATGCTTAAGGTGACAGGGGCGTTGCAGCCATATGGGAAGAAGAATGTAAACACAGGATGGAGTGTGTTACGGGCTTCTCGGGATCCCAGTATGTTCTGGGTGCTTCGATGACTTCTAGTATTTGAGGATGACCAAGTTATTATATTCGTATTCAGTTTATAGAGTCAAAGTCCCTCGGGTTCTTATCACTTTTGTAGGATTCCGTAATACTGTTCGTTGGTATCGATAATGTCTGCTTAACCCTTGTGATTCATTATGTGCTGAATGTGTTTCATATTAAATTCGACCCTTGACTGACCTGTATTAGTCTCTTGTCTTATTAATTATATTGGCAGTGTGAGATGCAGCGTGTTAAGACATTAATCATCACTGGTCATGATCAGTTGAGGATGAATAGCATTTAACTCAACTGCGAATACGATAGTTGATAACACTGTGATTTTGACGACTCAAAATATTTAATTAGTTATTTCATACCATGAGCAGACACCAACTACATGGGAACAAAAGTCACATCACATTCATGTACGATCTGTAAGAGTTCTCATTATTTCATAAGCACATGTTCACAATCTCTATCTAGAGTCCTGGTTAGAGGTCAGTTCCTTTTTAACGGCCAATGTCCTTTGGCATAAATTCAGAGGCTAACTAGACTTAACTATCCTGCTAGTCAGCAATACACTTATTATGCTAGGCTTACGTCTACTGCTAGTCGTTTAATATCCGTTACACTAGGCTTACGCTTGCCGCTAGCTGTACAATATCCATCTATACTAGTCTTACGCTATTGCTAGTAATATAATGTTCCTTTGGCATACCACGCCAGGCTAATCTGCCATAATTATGCAAACTGCGTTATTCCTACTACGACTTACGTTTGGTTCAAGAAATACACTGCTCAAATGGCTTCCCAGCCACACAATTAAAAAGTGGACTACGCCACACACTTTCCAGTGGTTATACCACACAATATAAGTGGCAATGGCCACACTTCTAAAACACACTGCCGTTCGGGTCAAAACCCACAAGTCGAATGACCTTACAAAGACATACGCGTCATGCATAGTGATATGCATACTTGTCGTTACTATATTCAATTGCGATGTTCCATGGTGCAGCAATCCGAGTTGGCCAAACTCAAATGCTTGCACACATGCAACAATCATCGACATCGGTCGATGAGATATATCTCTATTCGTTTGAGGTGTTCCATGATACAGCCATTCGGATCGAGCTCAAATCCAAATGTCTGTAATCATGAAACAATCCTCAACAGAGTGAAGTCAAAGAAAATAGGGTCTGGTGCAAATGGTTCGCACACGTGACTGATCCCAGAAAATCTTAGTATTGATTAGTTGTGAAATTGTTATAGCCATCATATAAAAGGGAGGGAATATCCTTCTTTTTCAGGGTTATATTGCCTGTTACTTAGTGGTGGCAGGAAACCTGGTGCAGGCAGACCTTGTGTAAATTGAAGCCTCAGTAAAGATGCATGCTGCATCTGTGGTCAGAAGACAACTCTTGTGTTGACCTTGCATAGTCTACAGTCATCCACCTCAGACAGGCTGTCAGGTCAAGTCACTTTAAATGGGCACATGAGATCTCATCTTAACAATTTCCACAACCAGAACAGAAATTTCGGTGGGCGTGATGATACCAACAGACCCTCCCATAATTGACTCTTGGTTATAGAAAGTATTACAACAGACTGTGGGATACACATACAGTGACACTTTAATATACCAGTTATGGACAAAGGGTCCTCTTTATTTATTTATATGTTGTAAATAAAATTTTCTTGATTTGAAAACATTCCTGTCCCAAAAGAATTGAGGTACAGGAAAATAAAAAAATTGTAATATATTAATATAACTTACCAACAGTCTTACTTACTTCACTTTTATTGAGTTAAAGTTATGTTTGACATTGTTCATACATCACAATAGATACGTTACCCTAGACACTTGCCACACAACATCACAGAGATTATTTTACACAGAGTGAGATCTTAGAGAGGTAGCGGATAGGGACCCTGAGAACATCATCATCATCAATTACACTCAGGGAACTTACACAGCTGGACCTCACTTTGTTTACCCTTAGTGTAGTAACATCAATAACCTCTCATTTTACCACATTTGGTAATGCTAATTTGAGATTAAAGCCAGTATGGGGACACAGATTAGCGATGGCAAGATTTGTGGGATAAGTTTGCAGATGGGTTCGCCAGTGTGTATAAGAGTAAACGGAAAGAACATAGCCACATATGGTTATGATTAATGGTATGACACGATATTCTTAGAAAATCTTACATTATGAGTGTGACAGTAATATTTACAGACCCTACTCACTACGTTCTAGCTCACGGATTGGACCAATTGAGAGCATGAAATAGACATTCGTTTCGACTGGAAGTGTTGTCGGAAAACGCCATGTGGAGGCATGGCGGAAAACGGAAATATAACCTAGCAAATTCGGAGGCTAAAACACACTGCATTACAGAATCGTCAAAGAGACAGCTCGCAATGAGGCCAGGAAAGAATAGAGTTAGGATTCTGACCTGATAGGACCGGACAAAACGCGTATCGGAACTCCTTATGAACACTACAGCAAGAAAGATTTACCTGTATTTAAGCATTGTTTACATTTTACAGTGCCCCGCCTGGTTTTGAATAGATAATGACTTTTAATTAGATTGATGGTGAATGCAATTTGTTAGTTTGTTTCTGAAGAGTGTACGCACTAAAAATAATAAGCATAACTTTGGTTGTCACAATGGAAATTTCCGTTTCTAAGGTCTCCAAGAACAGATCATAGGAAAAAAAAAACATGACTCTAATAGTATAATAAGACAAGGTTACCAAAATGAAACTGATGAGAAGAACCAGACAAGTGCCAGGGGAACAAGAGATAAGAGGTAGACTCTGGCCATGGTTAGGAGAAACATTGAGAGAAATTGTTGATTGCATTAACAGGCAGTCCTTATTATGGAATCCACCGGGGAAGTGAAGCCAGAGGTAGACCGGAAACACACGGAGAAGAGAACTGGAGACGTACATAAAAATGATTAGGAAGACACGAAAAAGCTATTAGCTGATGGCACGTGACAAGAAGACTTAGCATGTGTTTGTTGAAGTCATGTGACAAGAAGACTTAGCATGTGTTTGTTGAAGTCATGTGACAAGAAGACTTAGCATGTGTTTGCTGAAGTCAGGTGACAAGAAGACTTAGCATGTGTTTGTTGAAGTCATGTGACAAGAAGACTTAGCATGTGTTTGTTGAAGTCATGTGACAAGAAGACTTAGCATGTGTTTGTTGAAGGCTTATGGCTCTTGCGGAGCTGACGATTCATGCATGAATGATATAATAGTGTTATTTATTGCAGGTTAAGGAGCGTAGGGTGATCATTGAAGGCGTCTCCCATGTATAAATCCTGCACCAAAACCCATCACGTACTTTTGCAGGGGTGGTTTATGTAACAATTTGTCTCAAATACTGACGTTACTAGTCCCAAGCACAACCACACCGTAATCACCTCTTACAACAAAGCGTGGTGGCAGCAGCAGTGTTGCTCATTCGCTGTCTCCTCTCCCTGAACTTCCAGGGAACCACTCAAACTTTTCATATTATAGGCGCTAGACATGACCGCATCAACAAATGTGTATAGTTTTTAAATAGTTATGTACTCTTTTTAAACTCAATGTGTTCTTTCAACAACACTTCCAAACTAAACGTACTGCGCCCCCTCCCCCACCCCGTGTGGTTCCTGTAGATCTCTGATGAGATGAAGAAAGAATATGATTACTGCTCCCCTAGGCAATTGTAAGATGCGAATAACATAAGCCATAACATAAGCCATAACATAAGCCATAACATAAGCCATAACATAAGCCATAACATAAACCATAACATACGCCATAACATAAGCCATAACATAAGCCATAACATAAGCCTTAACATAAGCCATAACATAAGCCATAACATAATCCTTGATAAGGGTATGACTGGAGCTGGCAACGGCATCATGTACAACAAATTGTTATAGAAAGTATGGTTGTAAGAGTACATGAATGATTTGATGCAGGCTTCCTGCAAGGTTACCAGTTGCAAGTGGTGGCGTTGTGCTCCATAGGGAGCGACAAGAGAACCGAACAAGAAGCTCACCATGTCATTGGTGGATCCAAGGGGGTGGGGCGACGGGCGATTGCCCCCCCCCCCCCCCCGGACTTTGATAACCTTTATTTCATATCAACCGCCCCAGTATTTTATTCCCCCCCCCCCTCACCTTGTTATAAATCGTTTTATATACATATATAAATGAATATTTATGAGTTACTGTATATTAAAACTATCATGTTGTCACATTTTTTTCAAAATTCTTTATTTTGTTCTTTAATAGTATAAAAATATGTCTAAATAAGGAGCGGGTAGCCTTAACATTCTGATGTATCGCCCTCTCCTCTGTCTCCTCCACCCACCAGACAATCCTAGATCCGTCAGTGCAACATGTGCTGAAATTAACCAGGACGCACCAGAGACAGAAGAAAGCTACTACCGGGCTGCCCAAATGTCACAGACACTCAACACGGCACAACCAAAGAGTTAGGAGCGCATGAACATTCTTCAACTTGCCACGGGATGAAACATAGCAACTAGCTCAGCAACACAACAATAACAACAACAACAACAACACCAGATAGAGCCTGAGTGTCGCGTGCATTTTTGTGTCTCTATCCTAGAGTATCAATATCCCGCTTTATTTTACATTTGTGATGCTCCGTGTGGGTCAATTACAGTATAAATCAATTGCTCTTGGGTCTGTGTGACATACGGTGGCACCATTCAGAACCAGCGTGTGACCAGCAACTTCAAACCAATTTTGCATCGATTTTTTGCAAAAATAACTCTACTTATCTCAGCAGGTTATCTATTTGTTCGACGTTTCCTCCAATTTCACTAACAGCGCTAGCTTTAGAGTTAGAATACTTTCAAGGACCACAAGCTGTTAGCAGCTCCGAGTTTCACGCGGGTGAACGGATTAGTCCACCACCTATGGCCCGACTGATTCGGGAGGCACAAGTCAGCAATTGGTCGTCATTCATTCATCTCCTTTTACGCTCTGTATGGAACATGGGACCAGTGGAATAAGGGATGAGAAGACAACTGTAGTGATAAATAAGATATACTCTGAGGGAACATGTTGATAGCTTTGTTAGGCAGTCCGTGATCTAGAACCACTGGGCGGGACAGAAGCAGACGTAGACACACGGAGAAGAAAGCTAGAGACAGAAATAGAATGATGACGCAGACAATGACAAATCTTGAGCTAATGTCACATGACAGGATGACTTGGTGTGTATTTGTTGAAGTCCTGTGCTCCTTGGGGAGCTTATTAATTGATTGATGCCACATGTAAGTTCCTTCTGGTATCTTATTTATTATGCTTAATGTAATGTTTCCCTCTTTGAGATTCGCGCTGTTTTCAGAGTTTCTCATGTTTGTATATAATAGTTAATTGCCCTTGTTTTCATAAATGTTTGCTACTCATTGTCTGTTTACTACTTCAGTGTCTTATAATTGGTTAATTATGACGTTTTATCTGTTTTTTTATAAAAATAATTATTTCGACGTTGTTTGCGTGTTGTGTCGTATTCTTTATTTATTTTTTTTATATTTAATTTCCCGGCGTTTCTACCAGCCTTCGTAATTTCCAGCGATTACCAACAGCCTCATTGATTTGCAATTTTGGATGCCAGATAAGATCATTTTATACATTATTTCATTATTGTGTTATTTAGATTTCTTTTTGTTTTCCGATTTTATTGGTTTTAGATTCTTTGCATTGATATTTCTTTCTTGTTCTGCATTTATACCTGCGTATTTAGTGTTATTTTTCCTCTTGTGCGTTACCTCATGCAACCCGTGTCCTTTCTTCTTTTAAATCTTTCTGCGTTGGTGTCACGAACGAGATTTTTTCCTCTCGCACTCTCGATTTATTTTTCTCTTCATCTCAATTCCTTCATTTTGTTTCTTTAAATGTGTAGACGTTGTATTCCTATTCTTACCTTAACTTTAACGGTCCCTTCTGTCACATAGCGACTTCGCACTAACCGGTCTCAAGACCATCTACACTCATAATTGCTCAATGTATTAACTTTCACTCATCCGCTCAGACCTCTTCTCCGTATGAATAGAACAGGCTTGTTCATTAAATCTTCCCTGCACACACATTCCAGTGCTGTCACCAGAAATTGGATGATAGTATCATTTCACGCACCTGTGCAAATCGTTTGCACAGCACAGGTCGCCTGGGTCCTGCAGTCATTAATGGAAGTAAATGATACGGTGACTATTGTTGCAGGTAGTAGAGATGTAATGAGTTTTTCCACACTCTCACGGTAAAGTAAGATTCTTCCTGAGACAGAATTCTAATGAAAGGAGTGTCTATAAGTTAATTAAACTAAGATGGGAAATGTGTGTATGATCCCATAAATATGTTTCTAGTAAAATGGGATTTCACTGCTTCTCAGTATTTAAGATTTTCATTAACCATTCTCCGGCACTGCATCCAATTTCTTTGGTCACAAAATAACCCAACTCGTATGTTAGCAGCCTGTGTGCCTAGGCGTAAGACTTGCTGTTGACAAAGCTTCGCTTTTTTGCAAAAGTACAACCGAGTGGGTAAGTAAGATATAGCGATATATATTTGATTACATTCTTTTACATTTATGTAATATCATTTTAGATGGATATTATTCACGTGTATAACTGATCTTTTGATGTTATAAATGCATTTTATAAATGACTAGTAGGACTGAATTTTGTGTGCCTTTGATAGATACATTTCTACCTTGAGTGTCATAGCAGAGTAGTTTCTATTTGATGAATTATCTCCCCTGCATGTCATTGTTAAATATAATCTTATGAATGAATGATCTCCCCTGTGGTTTTGCCATGGAATTTAAAGCATATTTCAATGTAGAGCATATTTGCTAACATTTGGATGTGCTGAGTTAATATCTTAATCCTCTAATTTGGTATAAGGAGTAATTCAATTCCAAAGTGTATTGGGTTAGAGAATCAAATCCAGCTGGTGCAATTTAATGATAATGATAAGAATAATAACAATAATAATTATAATAATAAAAATAATAATCATATTAATACAGAAATATGAATGGCTTTGTAAGATTGTACATTTCAATTCTTGATAATTGTGATGACGTACTGTTATTTTTATTTTCAACTCGCCCCTTTTTTGGTTCCATTTATTTAATTTTTGTTCTTTAATTATTCTTAGGCGTTCGGGTTTGTTATTAATTAATTCTGGGTTATTTTTATGGCGGTTGGATTAATCAGACAACCTTCACCAACCCTTTTATTTGTGGAGATGGGGGAAAGCACGACCCAGGTGGTAACGCGGAATCAGTGATTCATTCTGGTAGATAGGAGGTCAGAAGCGTTACAAAATATTACGTATAATTTCGGCGAGTGAGCAGAAATAATTTTGCAATTGCTTGGTCAACGATGAGTCAGAGGTTAAGATTATGATATGATTGGTGGGGTTTAGATTTAATTTATGTGCAGGCATGATAGTAGGTCAACGGTTGGGTAAACGCGGTTTCTGGGAGATGATGCCAGACGCGATGACTCATCGCGTCTGTCTTGCATCAGGCTATTAGCAATATATATATAGTGAGCGCAAAAAGTAGTTATCGCTCACTAGTCCAAGAATTTTGTGCCGGGAATACGCACCGTTGCAGTCGGCCCGGTTCGGTGAAATTCTGTAAAGTTGGGTATGTTCATAAACACACACACACATATATATATATATATATATATATATATATATATATATATATATATATATATATATATATATATATATATATATATATATATATATAATGTATCAAACAAATATGTATAGAATTCAAGATAATCAAAAATGCAATAGTGTCTAAAAGTTACTGAAAGTTTGTCTCAGGACTTATATATATATATATATAGTCACGGCGCTATTTCGCAGTGCATCTTTTGTACGAAAAGTTAGCCGGGACTAGCCAGACCGGTGAGTCATGTGACTACAAGAAGCCGGGAAATAAGGCGCAAATTTTGTCAGTGAGAATCTAGCCATCGTCTTGGTAGGATGCACATACTTCCCTTTTGCAAGCAAGTTAGCTGTGAAGTTCAGGTGATGGACTATTCGTTCTGAGTGCTTGCCATATTTCGGTCCTGGTAGACTATAACGTATAATTCTAGAGCGGTGAAGTGTCTAGTGGGTATTTTCTACAGGCCGTTATTTATAAGATGACACTGATTTAAGTATGCCTTTGTCACAGTTTTTGCCGCTCAAGGTGAGCGATATTCATTGCATTGTTTTCAGTGTAAGTCGTACTGTCGTGTATGATACTGATAGATTGAGTTGTTAAGGCAAGTTACATTGGCATTTCATTATTGTATTTGATGCGTTTGTTGGTCGTGTGTGGCCTTATTATATTGTGCATTATTAAAGGGAAGTACCTGTAGAAGGTGTTGATTACTTATGTCAGCCATAGTTGTGTGGTTATACTTCTAAAGAACGAGCTTGTAATTGTTATTATAAATCCACACTGCAGTGGTGCAACCATAGTAAATTGGTTCTTGACAACTGGGGAGCTCTTTTCCGATTCTTTAGAGGCCGTGGGGCCAATATTTTAGAGTATCGAAGGCTAGAAGTTTCTATGCACACATATTGATATAAGTTTAAAGCAGCAAGTGTTCACGCCTTCAGGTTTTACAGCGGTCACGGCAGTGTGTTTGTTGTGGTTAGTCAGTAGTTAGTGAACTGTTTACATTTTGGTGGTGACCCGCTCTGGTAGTTGACCTAGATTGGAAATAGTGCACAGTGGAAGGTTAGCGCTGTCAATACGGATTGTATTGTACAGTTTTTGGGTTTGTTGTAGTTTTGGAAAGTTTATTTTTGTGTAAAGTTGTTAAGTATTGATAGAAGCAGTGTCAAAAGTGATAGAGTAAGGTTGCAGCTGGCGGTTAGCAGTACAGTTTGATATATTACAAGGGGTACTTTGTAGCTTAGTGCTAGGAAGGTGGTGATCCAGACGGAGCAGCGGAGGTTAGTTGTGACAGGTGTTTGCAGTTGGTTCATAAGCGATGTAGAGGAGAATAGTTTGTCAATATTTGTTGGTAATATTTGGGCCCTGATGACTGACTGTGGTGTCGTCAGAAGGGAATAGTTCGTCAATATTTGTTGGTAATATATGGGCTCTGGTGCCTGACTGTGTGTGTCGTCAGAGGAAATTGATCTTCAAGATTGGTTGATATTAGGAATGTAAATAGTGGCGGTGGTATCTCAGGGTGTGTGTAACTCCTCTTTTTTGGATTATGGTATAGATCAACGCAACCATCGTTGTACATGTAGCCAATCTGCGGTAGTGTCATCGCTCGTACTGCTCTACCTACCTGCCAAGTTCTGTCGTCATCATGCCTTACCGATGTGCCGTTCCAGTGGGAGCCTTCCCATGCTTCTTTCGTGGCCCTAGTACCGCTTGAAGGGATGCCGGTTACCAAAGCCTGCTGATCTGAGTGGTCCTGGAATAGACTGTGCTGAGGACTGCTGGGTTCCTGAAGTGAACTTTGCTTGGATATTATACGCATCACCGTGCCAAAAGACATTATCGTTAGTATCTGGCACATAGATTTGTGAAGAAGTCTTGTTATCTGGACATTATTGCGGATACGGGTGTTATTCTTACTGTGGACAGTGCTGAGATAACACCGGATGGAACATTATTTTCGTTTGATGTCTTCAAGTCTGTGAAGTCTTGTTCGTGCGGTTTCATCTACTATCATCTGTGTCTGAGGAGCTACGCGGAGATACACCGCTGTATCATCAGTTAAGTTATTGTTTGAATATCTGTGTATGATTTGTTGTATTTATGTTTTTTTTTTTTTTTCCTTTAAATTCTGTTTTCTGCCTTTTAAATTTTCTTTTCTTTCTATCCGCCTGGTGCAACTTATCGTTGTCGTGTTAGGTTAGCATAAAGCAATAAGCTTTGTTCTGTCTCAACGGCGGTTTCTTGGGGTTTTCTTATTGGTTTGTTGTTGTTTTTCTTTCCTTTTGTTTTGTGCTTTTTCCTCGCTTTCTTTGTAGAAACTTAGTCTGTGTCTTTATATGGTGTTAGTTAGTTAGGTAGGATCTGTCACTATAGTTCCCTATCACTTGGGATCAATAGTATTATATACATAGTAAATCTATTGATATGTTAGTGTAATTATTGCTTATATGTTATTTAGTTTATTTTGATTGGTATAATTTAGTTAGTGGCTAGTTAAATTGATAGCTCTCAACACTTCATTGTTAAGTGTATTTGTTGTTCTAGTCTGCTGTGTTTAGTGTTATATTTGTGAGTTCAAGGGTGGACGGGTGGCGAGTTTAATTCTTCCTTTTCTTACTTGTGGGAAACGATTGGATTAGACTGATTTCTTCGAGGGCGTGGCTATGTATGTTTAGTGGTGAAGTCAGACAGAAGGGATTCCTGCGACTGCCCTACTTAACATTCCAAGCTCAGTATTTGTTAGTTGTACTGGTGTAGTTTGTATTTACATTGTCTTGTACATTCAGTAATTCTATTGTTGTGTTTAAGTGGTGTGATCTCTCGTTCCTTCTTGCTATCGTGTAAATATGTTAACGTATATCCCTTGTTTTCGTTCGTTGTCATTCACGCAATGTATATATCACTCTATCTCTGCTCAACTTTGTCTGTCATCTTATTCACCGTGACTGTTAGTTATCGTTGCGTTTAGTGTGGGAGTGTTCATTTTTGCCATTTGTAAACATTGTCGTGAAACGAAGTGTAACCCACTACTTTGTTAATCACTATGTCGAGATACAGATTTGCTTCAACCAATCAACTTGCACCGTTCACCAGTCTCTGAGACAGAATAAATTAACGGCCATCATGTTCACGCAAGATGGCGGATTTAAACTGAATAAAATTAGGCTGTACAGCGCTTGAGACTAAACCGGAGGAAACCAATCAACTTGCTCCGCCAGGAACCAACCGAAAGCTTTCCTCAAGTATTTACTTGCCTATATAATCGGGCGGATTTTATGCTAAACACGCAACACCAAAAACGAAGCCAGACCGACCGACTGAAGAGGAAGAACCTGTCACTTTGATTTATTGCTTTCTGAGGGCATCGACCTGCAGCCTACTTCACTAGTCGAGTCAAACTGGCCTTTTTTAAATCTTGGAGGGTAAATATAAATTTACGATAACCTTTAGGAAAATAGGCCTTCAGCAGGTATATAATGTTGGTATTTGTTGTGTGTCATTATACTACCTACACCTGTATATATTTAATATGGGTTCACTATGAATGTAAATGATTGATATAGACAAAGACTAATAGGACTCATACCTCAATCTATTGTCTCACACGACTTCAGTCTATTATCTCAGATAAGACCAACTGCAATATAACCAAAACAGTCCTTGTTAGGACTCAACCTATTGTCTCCTTTACTTCAATCTATTATCTCAGACCAACTGCAAATATAACCAAAACAGTCCTTGTTAGGACTCAATCTATTGTCTCATCTAACTCCAACTGCAATATAACCAAAACAGTCCTTGTTAGGACTCAATCTATTGTCTCCTATAACTCAATCTATTGTCTCAGATAAGACCAACTGCAATATAACCAAAACAGTCCTTGTCAGGACTCAATCTATTGTCGCATCTAACTCCAATCTATTGTCTCCTATAACTCCAACCTGATATATCACCAAACAGTCCTCGTCGCATATACTCCTATCATAAGAACATAACAATATTGTTAGGATATATTTTACCCGCTAAGTGTCAGAGAGGGCGTGGTATAGTATAGGGGGAAGGACATTGTTGTATCACACCTAGGTGTACATATTATGGGAGGTATTCATGTATTGAATCTATATTATTGAATGTATCCATGTATTAGTTTATCAGAAAGAATGCTTTGCAAGTAGACACCTGTCTTGTCTCGCTATTGCTAAATCATACTGAGCCATGTTGTCATTCATCCTACATGCATACATCTGAGACACGCTCATTTCACTCACACTAGAAATAGGTGGGCTTGAGGACAGAAATTAGCCCCTATTTTTGCGTTGTTACAGGTTTATTTGTGTCCTAAAAACCTGAGGTCGTATGTTCGAGTCAATCCCGCTGCCTGGAACTTCGCAGGAGCATAGAGATTGTACAGAAGCTACATCTTTAGTCCCCCTCAGTCTTGGGTGGGCTAAAGTAACGAGCCTCAGCAGGAGTTGTGTGAACCAAACTACGGAGAACAGAACTGTTTTAAGAGATGAGTACACATTCGTACCATTTCTGTCAGCATTGTGAGCATAGAAACTGTCAGTGATGAGAAAGTGAAATTAGCATAGCAAGAGACAAAAATTAACAGCATAGCTGATAAGTGTTATATCCTTAATTAACAGCACAGCTGATATAAATTTTTTGTTCCTATAATTGGAAAACTTGTTGTAAAATATTTATATATATAAAATAAATATTTGTAAATCACATGTAAACTTACAATTCCATTACATTCCATTTTTCAACATTCACCCTTCAGCACAAGAGTAGATAGTGTATATACTAAATAAATAATAAGGAAATTGTATTTTGAACGACTTGTTTTATCATTGTTAAGTAAAAATCTGTTTCCTTGTTTTTTATTAATATCACAGTTAGTTACACAGCGGAGGTGGCGCTTTATGTCGGTCTCCTCTCTACTATTGTTTCGAGATCAGAGCATTCACAGCCGTAACTAATTTGTGATACCAGTAGTCCTCTCAGACACTGGGACTTCACCATTTTCTGCAGAAATTCTATTTCTGTAATTGTCAGTACTATACTGATCCAAGAGCAAAATAAAACCTCTCGCCACACTGGGGGCTCGTTCCTGGGATATTTCTGTATATCTTGAGCCATACTTAGTCTATTCATCTATCTACACTCTATCTTGTGCCACCCATAGATAACATAAGAAACCAATTTTTTGAAAAAAATTCTATAATAGGATTTTTTATTGTTTTCTTAGGAGGAGTACCATTTAGTACTCAGTAAATAGTTGATGCTCACAAAGTTGCACGGAAATTATTTGTTCATTTAAATTAATTAAGTTTAATTACAATAATTGGGTTATAGTAAATTTACATACCCTATCTAAGTAACGCCATGGCTGATCTAGTGAAGTTCAGGACTGCGATCATGCAGATGGGTAAGGAATTAAACATGACAGGTGATGCTCTTACTCAGTATGTCACAACAGAAGTGGACAAACACATGGATAGGGAAGAAAGAAAGTTGCAATTAGAGACTGAAGCAAGGAAATTAGAGGCTGATAGAGAAGCAAAGAAATTGGAGGCTGAAGAAAGGCGGTTGCAAGCAGAAGCTGAAAGAGAAGCCAAAAGACTGGAAGCTAAAAAAGAAGCCAAAAGACTGGAAGCTGAGAGAGAAGACAAAAGATTGGAAGCTGAGAGAGAAGACAAAAGACTGGAAGCTGAGAGAGAAACCAAAGGATTAGAAATGGAAGCCAAGAAATGGGAGGCTGAAAATGAGGCAAAGAAAACTGAAGCTGAGGAAAGGAAATTACAAGCAGAGAGAGACCATCAGTTGAGATTAAAAGAGCTTGAAATTCAGGCAAATACTGGCAATAATGGTGGGAGCTCACCTCACTCTGAGAGTAGCTCCAGCCAGAGCACCTCAAGTGGGGCCATGAATTTTCATCTGGACCCATTTGTTGAGAAAGAAGACGCCATCGAGTCGTACCTGGATAGATACGAAAGACTAGCCACTACCTATGGCTTAGTGAAAGAAAAATGGAGTCTTAAACTATCTCAGGGATTGAGAGGTGTGGCCTACGATGTATATTTGAAGCTCTCAAGAGATGACCAGGAAGATTATGAAATCCTGAAACAGGCACTGCTTGTGAGATATGAAAAGAACTCAGAATCATATAGAAAGAAATTCCGAACCGCTAAACTTCTTCCAGGAGAAAATTATCACCAATTCTCTTCTTCTTCTTCTTCCGTCCTTAGCCAACGACCGGCAAAGCAGTCAGTGGCCATTACGCCTAGTGCTAGACTTTGGAAACACGCCTATTTAGGGCAACGACAAATCAATCCGTTTGCTGTTGTTTCCGTAATCAAAGTGACTAGCAAACGGGTGATCAGCCCGTTGGGACCAATTCTCTGCCAGACTGGAAACCTATTTGGAAAAATGGAGTTGTTTAGGAAAGTGTCAGGATCTGAAAGAAATGATAATGATGGAGCAGGTGAAAGAGTCCATGCCTCAAGAAATGAGGAAGTTTATCATGAAACAAGGAGCAGAGAGATTGGAAGATATTGTAACTGTTGCTGAGAGATATCAAGCAGCTCAGGCAGAATTATTAGGAAATAAGAAGAAGCAGGATGAAAACTTCAAATCATCACAAAACTATACCAAATATGAACAAAAGGACCATACCCCAAGGAACAAACAAAGATTTGACCAAAAGGACAAAAACCCTCTAAGATCGGATAAGACACCTTACCGGAAGGAAGGAAAGTGGTGTAAAACTTGTCTAATGAGTAACCACAATACTGCAGACTGCAGAAGGAACAACCCTCCTTATTACGCTGCGTGTCTCACAACAGGGAAAAAGGGAAGGAAGGAACTGGCAGGTAGTCAGAATGACCTCCATCATCCCCCTGTCTGTGAGGAAGTGACATGTAATGGCACTAAAATTCAGTGCTTATATGATTCAGGTTTGGAATTCGACTCAGTCGTGAGTGCAACCCTAGTGCACCCTGACCAACTTACCACAGAAACAGTGGACATACAAGGGGCAATGCAGGGAACCGGCACCATGACACTTCCCATAGCAAGGATCAACGTGAGAACTCGCTATGTAGAAGGAGTGATAAGAGCAGCAGTAAGTGATGATCCTATATACCCGCTGGTAATAGGATGTAAATATGTCTTTTTGGGTGACCCAATAAAACCTGTTGTCATGGCAGCAAACCATACCAGGTCGAGCACCAAAAAGGAGGAGGGAGATCCAATAAACATTCATCGTACAAAGATGAAAAAGGCTCAAACAGCAGACAGCACATTGAAGCCTTGTTTTGGCAAATTGCCAAAGGCCCATAACCCTCCAGAGAAAGGAGACTACTATATGGAAAATGGCCTACTCTACAGACAAGCTGGAAAAGGACCTAAAAGGCATGGACAGCTGGTAGTGCCAAAATTCTATAGGGAGGAAATTATGGAGCAAGAGCATGCTACATCAGGCAGTGGTCACAGAGGAAAAGGGGCCACTGGTCAAAATATAGCATTGCGATATTACTGGCCAGGAATAATTGAAGACATAAGTCGGTATATGAAATCCTGTTCAGAATGTAACCAGGTAACCTCATTCAGAAGCGTAGACCAGTTACAGGACCTAGGGAAGCATTGTTGCGGACGTAGGCCCACAAAGAAGATACACAAGAGAAAACAACAGGTAGAAGCAGTGATAACGAGAAAACGAAATCACAACAAGTCTACTGTTACACCAGTAACCATGGCAACTCTCCGTATTGTACAGAGAGGGGACGAGAGACATCCCACCCCGACTAGATATTTGTCGGAACACCATGGCTTGGATCATTTGGAAAATTTGGTTAGTCAGCAACCAGTATTAAAAAAGCTGCAGAAACAAACCCGAACCAAAGGAGGTAGGAACCAGGGCTGTACCAAACAGTTGAGGGAGACAGGCCCCACTTCGGTATACTGCCCCTTACAATAGAAATAGGTGTGGGTCCGGCAACGTTGTTATATTGCCGTCCCCATACACAGTCCACTGGAAGCATTGCTGCGGACATGGACTAAACAATAGCAAGCACAAACACTCAAGGATGAGATTGACTATCTCTTAAAAGAGAAAATTATTTCAAAGTCTGAATCTCCCTATAGCTCAAGTGTGGTGCTATTAAGGAAGCCTAGTGGTGAACACAGGTTATGTATTTACTACAAAAAACGTTATGCTATCACAGAATCTCAGGTGGACCCATTACCTGACACCAACCAGCTGTTCTCTACACTGAGTAAGGCTAGGTATTTATCAAAGGTAGATGTAAGCAAGGGATACTACCAAATACCAGTGAAACCAGAAGTTAGGAAAATGCTGGCATTTAGTACATCAGACGGACACTACGAGTTTAATGTACTACCCTTTGGGCTGAAAAATGCTCCCAGTATCTTTTCAAGAATGATGAGGAAATTATTGGAACCTCTACAAAATCCCCATATCACTAACTTTATGGATGACATTCTTGTTGCTACAAACACATTTGAAGAGCATTTAGTAGCGCTCTCCATGTTGTTTGACAGACTGAGAGCCACTGGATTGACTGCACGTCCAACCAAGTGCTATATCGGTTGTAAGGAGTTGGAATTCCTAGGTCACACTATTTCTACAGGTCATATGTCTCCTGACCCAAAGAATATAGAGAAGCAAAAGAAGGCACCCAGACCTCAAACGAAGAAAGATGTGAGATCATTCGTGTCATTATGTGGGTTCTATCAGAAGTACATACCCCACTTTAACTCTCTGTGTGCACCATTAACTAACTTAACTAAGAAAGGACAGCCTGACAAAATCCAATGGAATGCTGATTGTGAAAAAGCTTACACAGAGCTAAAAGAAAAACTCACCAGCAAACCCATCCTTACACTACCCGATATCACACAGGAATTTGTATTAAGGACGGACGCTAGCAGTATAGGTATTGGTGCAACTCTCTTGCAGAAATCAAAAGCCCAGCCGGAGGAACTTTTACCAGTCGCCTACGCCAGTAGGAAGCTGAATGCAGCTGAGTTGAACTACTCGACCATAGAGAAAGAATGTTTAGCTCTAATTTGGTCCATCAACAAATTTTCACCTTATCTGTATGGGACACACTTCATTGTCCAAAGCGATCACCAACCTTTAACATTCTTGGCTGCATCTAAAAAGCTAAATTCGAGACTGTTAAGGTGGAGTCTGCTTCTGGCGCCTTATTCCTTTTCCGTGAATTATATTCCGGGAAGAGACAATGTAGGAGCTGATTTTTTAAGTCGACACCCTAGTACTCTGGAAGGACAGACGCAAAACGATTAACCACAGCAGGGGTTTACACGTCAGCTATGACAAGTCACAGCTAGGAAAGGAGGGGGCTATGTCGTGAAACGAAGTGTAACCCACTACTTTGTTAATCACTATGTCGAGATACAGATTTGCTTCAACCAATCAACTTGCACCGTTCACCAGTCTCTGAGACAGAATAAATTAACGGCCATCATGTTCACGCAAGATGGCGGATTTAAACTGAATAAAATTAGGCTGTACAGCGCTTGAGACTAAACCGGAGGAAACCAATCAACTTGCTCCGCCAGGAACCAACCGAAAGCTTTCCTCAAGTATTTACTTGCCTATATAATCGGGCGGATTTTATGCTAAACACGCAACACCAAAAACGAAGCCAGACCGACCGACTGAAGAGGAAGAACCTGTCACTTTGATTTATTGCTTTCTGAGGGCATCGACCTGCAGCCTACTTCACTAGTCGAGTCAAACTGGCCTTTTTTAAATCTTGGAGGGTAAATATAAATTTACGATAACCTTTAGGAAAATAGGCCTTCAGCAGGTATATAATGTTGGTATTTGTTGTGTGTCATTATACTACCTACACCTGTATATATTTAATATGGGTTCACTATGAATGTAAATGATTGATATAGACAAAGACTAATAGGACTCATACCTCAATCTATTGTCTCACACGACTTCAGTCTATTATCTCAGATAAGACCAACTGCAATATAACCAAAACAGTCCTTGTTAGGACTCAACCTATTGTCTCCTTTACTTCAATCTATTATCTCAGACCAACTGCAAATATAACCAAAACAGTCCTTGTTAGGACTCAATCTATTGTCTCATCTAACTCCAACTGCAATATAACCAAAACAGTCCTTGTTAGGACTCAATCTATTGTCTCCTATAACTCAATCTATTGTCTCAGATAAGACCAACTGCAATATAACCAAAACAGTCCTTGTCAGGACTCAATCTATTGTCGCATCTAACTCCAATCTATTGTCTCCTATAACTCCAACCTGATATATCACCAAACAGTCCTCGTCGCATATACTCCTATCATAAGAACATAACAATATTGTTAGGATATATGTTACCCGCTAAGTGTCAGAGAGGGCGTGGTATAGTATAGGGGGAAGGACATTGTTGTATCACACCTAGGTGTACATATTATGGGAGGTATTCATGTATTGAATCTATATTATTGAATGTATCCATGTATTAGTTTATCAGAAAGAATGCTTTGCAAGTAGACACCTGTCTTGTCTCGCTATTGCTAAATCATACTGAGCCATGTTGTCATTCATCCTACATGCATACATCTGAGACACGCTCATTTCACTCACACTAGAAATAGGTGGGCTTGAGGACAGAAATTAGCCCCTATTTTTGCTTTGTTACAGGTTTATTTGTGTCCTAAAAACCTGAGGTCGTATGTTCGAGTCAATCCCGCTGCCTGGAACTTCGCAGGAGCATAGAGATTGTACAGAAGCTACATCTTTAGTCCCCCTCAGTCTTGGGTGGGCTAAAGTAACGAGCCTCAGCAGGAGTTGTGTGAACCAAACTACGGAGAACAGAACTGTTTTAAGAGATGAGTACACATTCGTACCATTTCTGTCAGCATTGTGAGCATAGAAACTGTCAGTGATGAGAAAGTGAAATTAGCATAGCAAGAGACAAAAATTAACAGCATAGCTGATAAGTGTTATATCCTTAATTAACAGCACAGCTGATATAAATTTTTTGTTCCTATAATTGGAAAACTTGTTGTAAAATATTTATATATATAAAATAAATATTTGTAAATCACATGTAAACTTACAATTCCATTACATTCCATTTTTCAACATTCACCCTTCAGCACAAGAGTAGATAGTGTATATACTAAATAAATAATAAGGAAATTGTATTTTGAACGAATTTTATCATTGTTAAGTAAAAATCTGTTTCCTTGTTTTTATTAATATCACAGTTAGTTACACAGCGGAGGTGGCGCTTTATGTCGGTCTCCTCTCTACTATTGTTTCGAGATCAGAGCATTCACAGCCGTAACTAATTTGTGATACCAGTAGTCCTCTCAGACACTGGGACTTCACCATTTTCTGCAGAAATTCTATTTCTGTAATTGTCAGTATTATACTGATCCAAGAGCAAAATAAAACCTCTCGCCACAAACATAATAGATAGCATATAAAGAACTGAAATTCTATCAGAGTACAGCACCAGGGTGGGTGCTAGTGAGATACTGTAGTGTAGAAGCTGACTTATTTTTCAATTTTGTGGCGGTGCCGCAACCCTACAGGTGTGAGGTGGTATAGCACCAAGAGGTATTATCAGCCAGGGAAATACAACTTTCGACTATATTAAGGGTCTTTTCAGTTGTATCACAGAGACTAAGTGGTCGGAAGGACTAAAACCAAGAGAGTAAGGAGATAGTAGCCAAGAGGTTAATTGAGGGGTGAAGTGGATTATATATATATATATATATATATATATATATATATATATATATATATATATATATATATATATATATATATATATATATATATATATATATATATATATATATACATTGAGGGGTGAAGTTGATTATATTTACATGCATATGTTTGTATTTTGAGAAGTGTTATTGCTATTTATATATCATTACTGCATACTTCGTAAGCAGAGAGGTATCTGTTGATATAAGTGAGGTGGTCTTTGGTACATGTTAGTGAGTAATTGCATAGTGAAAATCTATAGCAAATGAAGCAGAGTCATATATAGTATTGAGTATTGTGAGTGTACATCATGGACTTAGAGGGTTTCATTCGGATAGGCATGGAATGTGGGTACACTGGGAAAGAACTAACGGAGTATGCCAAGGCAGAATACCACTCAAAAGAGAATCAGGATGCTTAAGAGATTTACGTGCTGAGGAACGAGAACTCAAGAAGGCAGAGTTAGAATTTCAAGAAAAGAAGATGGAACGAGAATTACAGGAAAAGAAGATGAAAGAGGATAGAGAGCTAGAATTACAAGAAAGGAAGATGAAAGAAGATAAAGAGTTTCAAGAAAGAAAGATGAAAGAAGATAACGATTTGAAACAGAGGGAGTTAGAGTTAGAATTAGAGAAGGAGAGAATGAGAATAGCTCTGGAAGAGAAGAAGATTGATAATGAAATACAATTAAAGAGATTAGAAGTGAGTGCGAGTGGTCAGAACTCGACTCCGAGGGAGTCTCATCGTCCCTTTAGGCTGCGTCTGCCAAATTTTATTGACAAAATCGACAGTTTAGATTTTTTTCTTGAGAGGTTCGAGGCAGATTGCGTGGCCTGGACGGCTGACAGAGATCAGTGGCCATCTCTGTTATCTACATTGCTAGTGGGGCCGACGATGGAGACTTTTTATAGCCTCCCGCTGGAAGAGCGGGCGGATTATGACAAGGTGAAAGAATGGTTGCTCCGGAAGTTCCGTCTGACGGCTGACGGGTACCGGACGCCGTTTAGAAACACGATGCCAAGTGCAGACCAGGACTTCATCTCGAAGGTCAAGCTTCTGCTGAATAGATGGATCGAGTTGGAAGGGATTCCAAAGGACTTTAATGGCTTTGTTGACCTAATGCTACGGGACAAAGTGTTATCATCTTGTTCTACTGATTTGGTAGCATTTTTCCAGGAACGAAAACCTAAGGATATTGCTTCTATGGCACAATTAGGGCACCATTATGTCCTGGCCCATCTGGGTAAACCCATCCAGAGGTCGGGTCTGCCTGACGCTTTTTTTGCTGGTGTTGGCAAAGTTCATCGACAACCATGGCAAAATCAGTCAGGCGATGCAGACAGGTGCCAAGAGCAGAAGGACGTTAGGCTCTCCAGTCCCTATCAACCACCCAGAGGGAATTACGGTAATTTCCGATCTCATCAGAATGACCGGTTGAACTGGCACAACCGACAGTGGAGAAGTGATAGCGACGGACGAGAGCGCCAAACGAGAAAGCAGCTACGCTTTGAGGAGTCTAGTGATGAAGATCAGTTTTACTATAAAACAAAACATACCAAGCGGAGGAATGGGTCCGCTGATAGCCGATCATCCGACTCCGATGCGCGGTTTTCACCAGCTAGCAGTCTTAGCAATAGTCCACGCGATGAGTCAAAAAGGGAACGCAGATGTTCCAATTGTAATGGCAGGGGTCATTATGCCGACGTGTGCACTACCCCAATTGAACACGCGAATTCCGCGTTTGTGTTGGACACAGTCAACAGCAAGGACTGTGTGGGGTGTCGTCCTCTGTTTAATTCGAAAGTGGACACTCCGTTCATAACAGGTAGAGTGAACGCGTTCGTCCTCGACAAACCAATCGCCGATTTGATCGTCGGCAATGTACGGGGAATGCATAACGCCACGGAGTGGCTGGAGCAGAGGCTCAGCAATATCAAAGTCCCGAGGCGGACGATCAGGTTGTCGAGGTATCACCACCTGACAAGAAAGTACATCCGAGACGGGGTTCGCGGCAGGCATCCATTAATACTCACAGTCCGATGCCAAGTGACATGAATAGGAACAGTAGAGGCATACCCGAGGGCCTGATAGCTGGTGACCGCAAGGTATGGGTCCGCAATATCCCACCGAAAGCTAGCTGGCGAACACTCATGCGAGTGTTTAATGAAGTCGCGCCAGTGAAGTTCATGGAGGTATTGTCATTGCGGGACAATATCAAAGTTGCACGAGTGACGTTCGCGAATAGGTGGGGTGCGCGTAATGGAGTCAGGTGGAAGCACATGTCGTTGCTCCATAACCACCTGCTGATAGTCCAGCAATAGCAAGAGATAGGTATCGGGTTTCGCGTTCAGTTAGGGAGTTTCGGTTAACGCGAACCGAACCGCAGAGTCTGACCCACGCCACCAGTACTATTCTGATAAATATAAGTTGTTTTGTGCAACTTTATAATGTACTGAGGAGGTGTTTACGTGTGATAGTTTGTAGCAATTAATTGCAACCACGTTAAAGATGTTTTCGTGTATATTGAAGACCATGTTTGGGCATATTGTTATGCTTTGAATGTATGTATTATGGCGCCATAAAGGCAATTAACTATAGAGCTGAATTTAATGTATGTCTAAGCCTTGTAACAAATGACTGTTTGTGCTATTTGGATCAATTGTAACATATACCTATGTAAGAGTTACTATTAATGTTTAGCACACTTTGTTATGGGTGACCAGGGGAGGACAGTCGTTGTCATTTTTCACGACTGCCAGAACCTTGGATAACCTACTTTATGTCCATATTGTTTTTCGGATGGTTGGAGAATGCAGTAACGACAATGGTAGGAAAGAACTTCGGCACTCTCGGTTCAGATGGGGAGATGCTGTTAATGGCATATGGTCGTCCAAACTCCTACAGGGGTCGGCGAAGCTTCCTCCGATGGAAGAAAACTACGTTTTCTCTCTTAAAAAAAAGGGGGGGGGGTGTGGTAGATGTCACGGCGCTATTTCGCAGTGCATCTTTTGTACGAAAAGTTAGCCGGGCAACGCCGAGACTAGCCGGACCGGTGAGTCACGTGACTACCGGAAGCCGGGAAAAAAGGCGCAAGTTTTGTCAGTGAGAATCTAGCAATCGTCCTGGTAGGACGCACGTATTTCCCTTTTGCCAGCAAGTTAGCTGTGAAGTTCAGGTGATGGACTATTCGTTCTGAGTGCTTGCCATATTTCGGTCCTGGTAGACTATAACGTATAATTCTAGAGCGGTGTAGTGTCTAGTGGGTATTTTCTACAGGCCGTTATTTATAAGTTAACAATGATTTTAATATGCCTTTGTCACAGTTTGCCGTTCAAGGTGAGCGATATTCATTGCAGTGTTTTCAGCGTAAGTCGTACTGTCGTGTATGATACTGATAGATTGAGTTGTTAAGGCAAGTTACATTGGCATTTCATTATTGTATTTGATGCGTTTGTTGGTCGTGTGTGGCCTTATTATATTGTGCATTATTAAAGGGAAGTACCTGTAGAAGGTGTTGATTACTTATGTCAGCCATTGTTATGTGGTTATACTTCTAAAGAACGAGCTTGTAATTGTTATTATAAATCCACACTACAGTGGTGCAACCATAGTGAATTGGTACTTGATATATATATATATATATATATATATATATATATATATATATATATATATATATATATATATATATATATATATATATATATATATATATATATATATATATATATATATATATAACATAATTTTATTTTCATCAGTAAAGTTTCATTGTAATTTTCTAAAATCAAGATTAGTTATTGACTCTTCTTTGGTGTTACAGTGATGTCTAATATTATAAGATTATGTCTTATACTGACTGCTTTGACGGTCGGCGGCTAAGGATCAAAGAAGAAGAAGAAGAAGTCTTATTTTGGTATTTAATTAATGAGGGCTTTTTCTAATAATTCAGTTTTCCAGTATTCCGATCTGCCAAAATTTCAGTGAGATTATCTTGGAAAGTCTTAGTATTTATTCATACTTTCCTTTTCTTCCATCTATCCATCAATATAATCATCTATCCATCAATATAATCATCTATCCATCAATATAATCAGCCAGCCACAGTTGGTCATCTTATCTGTCTTGTTTGTAATGTTCTGTGTCTTCTTCTCTTAACCGATCTATATTTATAATTGTTGACCGGTGTTAGTATTTATGGCTTACAAAGTGTAGACCTTAAACTTCCAGTGTTTCCAATGTATCGGTCAACTGTAAAACTATCTCAGTAACGGTTTTCATTTTTTTTTCTCTGTACACAATGTCCACCTGTTAAATTTGATACGTTTACAAAATTAAAGTGCCTTTCTGGTCTGAACACTGTTCTAGGGTTAGACAACCGGACTCTGCTCGTGAGTTAGGGAAGGCAAAGGTAGCGAAGACAGGAACTGGTAACTTCACCTCATAAAGCTGAAACCTTGTAAATGCGAAGTCTTCAACACTTCACTCTCCAATGGGACGACCTGTTAAATGAACACGATAACGTTTTTCTCACCCTCTCTTTATCACAATATTTGCCAGGCCAAGCTAGTTAGCAAACAGCTGAACAATAAAACACGGATAGCAAATCCCGACTGTTTACTTTCATTACGCTAAACTCATAAACAAACGAATGACACGTGCGGTAGGAAAGGTCATACGTGATAAGTTAAATAAAAGTAGGACAAAGCGGTAATCCATTTTCTTTTTTACCTGAATTTTTAATAATTATATTTATTCCTGGCTCGTGGTGGCAGAAAATGGTTCCTGGCTCATGGTGGCAGAAAGTGGTACAATTTTGTAAATCCGTATTTTAAAATGCTCATCTTCTTTCCCGTTTTATCAAGCTCCGAGGCAGTGGTGTAGTAAGAAAAGTACGAGGGGACGGTCCGCCCCAGGTGACAGCCAGGAGGGGTGACATCGGACATTCTTATGACAATACTGTAATGTTTAAAACTCTAGAAACGACAATGTTTTTCTTTGTGTATTATGATGGGGAAGGAGGGGGGGGGGGGAGAAAATCTAAGGAAGGATCCGCCCTGGGTGCCAAATACGCCTCTGCTTTGAATGTAGCGTTACTGGCTTCTTTTTCTTCGTTTGCTTACGTGTCGTATAGCCCACCTGCCACACCTACCTGTTTCATGTAAAAGGCGGTATGTTTTTGTCTGCTATTATTGCCATAAAGAGAGCTGATGTTGGCCACACTGTCTGTCTGCTTCTCTCGTGGAGCCGACTTTAATGGAGGACATGATCTTCTCTATCATTTTGATCCCACGTAAATATTTATTTGCCCATTTTTTAGTTTGTTGAATAAATAGTAGCCAAGTTTGTAACAGCCAAAGCCAAGGCTCATGAAGTGTACATAGAAGCAAACAAAGAAGTAAGAAGAAACATCAAAAGAGACAAGAGGAAGTATATTGAAGAGTTGGCAAGGGAAGCAGAGGAAGCTGCAGCAAAAGGAAATATGAGGGACCTGTACAACAACACAAACAAGCTAACACTAGTAACAGGGAAATATAAGCAAGCAAATGGCCTCATAAAAGATAAGAATGGAAAATTGCTTAGTACTATACAAGAACAAATGAAGAGATGGACAGAACATTTTGAGGAACTTCTCAATAGACCAGCTCAAAGTAATCCCCCAGACATCCAGCCAGCAGAAGAGGAGCTACAAATCAGCTGTGAACGACCAAATAGAGAAGAAATAAAGAAAGCATAAAGCTTCTGAAAGATGGAAAAGCAGCTGGTCCAGATGGCATTCCAGCAGAGGCCTTCAAAACAGATATTGATACCTCTACAGAGATATATAAGGAGCCGTGGTAGCACAGTGGTAAGTGCACTGGTTTCCTAGCTCAGTGGTCCATAGTTCAATTCCCAGTTAAGGTGGGATTTTTCAGACCGCAAACGGCTCCAGGGTCGACCCAGCCACATGAATTGGGTACCAGAGCAACTCTTGGAAGGTTAAGATGGCCGGCGTGATGCTGACCACATCACCCCTAGTGTGCCGATGGTCAAGAAAATATGGGCCTAATACCATATTCCCAATATACCTCAATGGGCGTGTAACGGGATCCTTTTACAGAGATATTATACAAACTACTTGGCAAAGTCTGGGAGAGAGAAGAAATACCAGCAGAATGGAAAGAAGGTTATCTGGTCAAGTTGCCTAAGAAGGGAAATTTACAAGAGTGCACACATTATAGAGGAATAATGTTACTATCAGTGCCAGGAAAAGTATTAAACAGAATCATCCTTGAGAGATTAAAAGAGTCCGTAGACAAGCAACTGAGAGATGAACAAGCAGATTTTCGACAAAACAGATCCTGTACAGACCAGATAGCCACATTGAGAATAATAGTTGAACAAAGTCTGGAATAGAATTCACCGCTATATATCGGATTCGTGGACAATGAAAAGGCATTTGATAGTGTAGACAGAGAATAACTTTAGAAATTGATGAGGCATTATGGAGTTCCCATGAAGATCATTAATTTAATAAGGAAGACCTATGAAGACATGACATGCAGAGTTCTTCATGAAGGACAACTTACAGAACCCTTTAGGATTAGAACGGGAGTGCGACAGGGATGACTCATGTCTCCATTTCTTTTCTTACTAGCAGTAGATTGGGTTATGACAACATCGACATCACACAATAGAAATGGAATCCAGTGGAATCTGACTAAACAGCTTGATGATCTGGGTTTTGCAGATGATTTGGCTCTTCTGTCCCACACCTATAACCAGATGGAAGAGAAAATACAAATCCTCGATGAGAGGTCACAACAAGTGGGCCTGACAATACACAGGGAAAAGATAACGATTATGAGAATAAATGCAAGAAATGACAACAAGGTTGAACTTGAAGAAACACCACTAAAGGATGTAGGATCGTACACATATCTTGGCAGTAATATAGACAAAGTTGGAGGGACAGACAGTGATATCAAAATAAGAATACAAAAAGCAAGAGAAATTTGTTTCATTGCATTCGGAAACATATGGAGATCAAGAGAAATCAAGCCCAACACGAAAATAAGAATCTTCAACTCAAATGTCAAGTCAGTCCTATTGTATGGCTCTGAGACATGGAGAGCAATAAAAACAACAACCAAAAAGCTACAGACTTTTATAAACGGGTGCTTGCGTAGAATAGAAGGACTGAAATGGTAAAAGTCACAAATGTGTAATTGATGACAAGAACCAGACAAGTGCCAGTGGAACAAGTGTTGAGAAGAAGACGCTGGCGATGGATAAGACACACGTTGAGGAAACCTGTTGATAGCATTACAAGGCAGTCCTTGTTCTGGAATCCACAGGAAAAGAGAGCCAGAGGTAGAACAAAAATACACGGAGAAGAGAACTGGACACAGAGGTGAAAATGATGAGGAAAACATGGAAAGAACTTGAGCTGATGGCACGGGACAGGAAGACTTGGCATGTGTTTGTTGAAGGCCTATGCTCCTCGAGGAGCTAAAGGGTATTGATTGATTGATTGAAGTTTGTAGCAGACACCGTGTTGTTCCCGGAGGTCTACTAAGAGACAAAGAAAGAAGAGGACTACTGCTTCCTCATGCATGTCGTAGCAGGCGACTAATATGAGGTTGTCAATAGGATGGCAACCTCATCATGTACAACAGACTGCTACAGAAACCACTGCAAGAGGATGTGAATGCTTCGAGCATGTTTCCTGCAAGGGGACCAGCTGCAGTGGGGGCTCCATGCTCCATAAGGTGCACAAAGAGAAATGATGAAGTTTGCAGTCACCGGTTCTCAGTTTGAAATCTAAGTCTTGGTCTCTACGTCGAGGTGTACACTGTTTCTGTTACCTAATTATGGACGTTAACTTTGCCACTTTTGTTTTCACTTTCTGCTGAAAGTATTTGTTAAACTTAGAAAAATGGAATGATGCCGCTGATAAGTTGTAAGATGGAATAGCCCTCACTGTTAACTGGCGCACGAGACGATGCCCCGATTGAACGGACGGGTCCCCACTGCTACGGTGGACTATCCCCCACTGTTACGATGGTGTCTTTAGATGTTTAACACCCACCGCATGCCCGTGTTCATTGGCTCTACTAGGGTTAACTTCAACACAGTACACACTAATACTTGCATATTTGTAAGTCATCGAATAACACGCTGTGTACAACAGTACCACAATTTATTGGACGAAACAAGTGATGAGATTCACAGTACATTTACAACAACAATATTCTCCTCTGGTCGGTCATACATAAACCAGAAACTCATGGTTGGTGTATCACGCCTCTACACCCACACCCATACTCAAATACTTCTCTCGGCTCTCATATATCACTAGAGCACTTGATCTAAATCACAACATGTCCGAATCACACAGAAACGACTCCTTTCTACAATATTCACAACTCTACTTGAAAACACATCGTCACACATCCGAATCTCTCAGCTGACTGCCCCAAAATCTCGCTATCCCAGCCAACTCACTGTTTGCTCACTCATTCACACCTAAAACACGAGAACAGTGAAAATACCTCTCTCTGCCAAACATCACGCATAAATCCAGTAAACACAACAAACTCACAACACTATCTAATTTTGATCTCCTTCAGACAGTCTGAATAAATATAGCCAACAAATGGAACTGAACATCAACCTGAAGAAGATAGAAATCATGACATTCAATTTAACACAAATGAGCCCATAAATATAACGAGCCAAAAGCTGGAGCAAACAGATACATTTACATATCTAGGATACATCAGTAACACCCGACGACAGAACAAGCTAAGACATCAGTAACACCAGACGACAGAACAAGCTAAGACATCAGTAACACCAGACGACAGAACAAGCAAAGACATCAGTAACACAATGAATAAAGCCAGAACAGCCATTGTAAATCTAAACAACATTTGGAAATCTTCTCAGTACAGCACAAACACCAAATTAAGATTATTCGGAGTTGCGTACTTTCTATATTTTTGAATGGCGCTGAGTGCTGGAGAGTAACCGAAAAGGAAATGTCCCAATTATCCTCACTCCACACAACCTGCGTAAGGAAAATTCTTCGATTTCTTTTGGCCGAATACCATCTCCAACTAGGTACTGCGTACAGATATATTCTGTTGCTGAATTTTTCCCATGTCGCGTTGTTAAATTGTCAAGTGTCCTCTCTATTGGTGGTAAGATGTCTCTATTTCAATCAATTTTCCTGCTGCCGCTGCGTATTGTAACATTTCCTCCCCTCCCCCTTTTATTTTCCTAAAAGGAGGGAAAAAATCTGTGTTTCTAATGCATGTAACATTTTTCATTTGTGAAATCCACGTATTTAACTTATCCATATTGTTTGTTGAAGTGTTTGTGGGAAACGTTTTTTTACAAGATGGGGTAAGCAGCTCCGTGCCCAATTGTATGACAAAACCCATAATGTGGAACTTGGGACAAGAACCAGACAAGTGCCAGTGGAACTTCTTCTTCTTCTTCGTACACTCTCAGACGTCCACTAGAATGTTTTCAAAGAAAGTAGTAGTCAGTTTGAGGCTATTTGAATCTCCGTAGAGCTTTTCCACGAATGGTACTGGTGTCGACCATATGCGCTTTCTCTGTTCCTCATATGTTGGGTACTTTGAAGCAGATGTTCAGCAGTCATTTTATCAGTGCTACAGTTACACTGATCGGTAGTTCCTATCTTTAGCTTGTTGAATAGATGGTATCTCAATCTGTTGTGGCCCGTGCAGAGTCTCTAGTGGAACAAGAGATGAGAAGAAGACACCGGCAATAAATAGGACATACATTGAGGAAACCTGTTGATATCATTACAAGGTAGTCCTCGTGTTGTAACCGCCAGGGCAAGATGGGCACAAGTAGATCAAGCACACAGGGAGAAGACAACAGTAGACAGAAGGGAACATGATGAGGAAGACGTTGAAAGAACTTCATCTGATGGCACGTGACAGGAGGACATGTGTTTGTTGAAGGTCTATGCTCCTTGGGTAGCTAAAGGGTATTGATTGATTGACGTTAACCTCTATTCATTACTTCATAATCAGAAGATATTTTAAATAGTCTTTGAGATTCTGAATATTCTTCTGCAAAACATACCTTTGAAGTTTTATGCCTTTTTTTTGTTGCCATGATTTGCGGTATGGCCTGGTTTTTCTGTATCGTAAACGTAATCAGATGTAAGATAAAATGTGAATACGGGATGAGATGTCACAGCAATTTGGTTTGTAAATTCACTGAGAAAAGACAATGATTCTGAGAATGAATGCGACACATAATAGCCAGCTTGCATTTAGAAATACATATCTAAGAAATGTGGAATCATACAAATAACATAGCAGCAATTTACATAAAGTTAAAGGAGCAGTCAGTGATATAAAATAAGAATTAGTAAGGTTAAAGGAGACTTAATTGCGCGGGGATATATATGGTGTCACGGCGCTATTTCGCAGTGACGAAAAGTCAGCCGGGCAACACTGTCAGCAGTGAGTTTTGGCAACACTGGCGAGTAGGTGACTACCGGAAGCCAGAAAAATCAGGCGCGAAGGACGGCAATTTTTAACTAGCCAGTGTCCGAGTAGGACGAAGATATTTTTCCCTTGTCAGCAATCTTGCTGTTAAGTTCACGTTATGGACTATTTGTTATAAGTGCTTGCCATATTTCGGCCTAATGGATTATTAAGTAGCTATTCTAGTACCGTGTAGTGTCTAAATTGTATTTGCTACAGGCCGTTATAAGTTGCCAAAGATTTGAGTATTTCTTTGTCACAGTTTGGCCGCTCAGGGTGAGCGTTAGTCATGGCAGTGTTATCAGTGTAAGTCATACTGTCGTGTATGATACTGATTGAGTTGTTAAGGCATTTCATTATAGTATGTGATGCGTTTGTTGGTCGTGTGAGGCCTTATTGTGTTGTGCATAACATTAAAGGGGATTACCTGTAGAAGGTGTTGATTTTCTTATGTCAGCCATTGTGGTGTGGTCGTACCTTTAGACAGAACGAGCCTTATGTGTTATTATAAAGCCATATTGCAGTGGTGCTACCTTAGTAAATAGGTATAATCTGACATATGAAAATAAATCAAGTCCAGCATAAAAATAAGAATCTTCAGCTCGAATGTCAAGGCAGTCCTATTTCATTGCTCTGAAATATGAAGACCAGCTAACACGGCTATCAAGATTTATTTCATGGCTCTGGAGTCGCGCTGGTGTAATGGTTACAACGTTGTACTGGCGACCAGGTTTTCAAGGTTCAAGCCCGGGCGTCGGCGCTTGAAGGAGTGTCAACGACCGGGATTTTGACTGAATAATCTGAACGGCTCCTGAGATAAACCCTCTGTGGATGGGAAGGAGCAAAGCTCCTGGCCGGGTTGGAAGGAAAGTCCTCAGGTTCCCCAGCCTCGCAATGACATATCATTGGGCAGAAGGGCTGAAAGCCCAAGTGCCGCTGGTTAAGGAAAAAAAATAAAAAAATTCATGGCTCTGAAATATGAAGACCAGCTAACACGGCTATCAAGATTTACAATCAATCGATCAATACACTTTAGCTCCCCTGGAATCACAGGCCTTCAACAAACACATGCCAAGTACTCCTGTCACGTGCAATCGGCTCAAGCTCTTTCCACATTTCTATCCTCATTTTTACTTTTATCTCCAGTTCACTTGTCCAGATATTATTTGATCTACCTCTGCCTCTCATACCCTGGGGGTTCCAGAACAAGGACTGCTTTAAAGTTACCAGTTAACTTGTTCTATTTCTGTACATCTCGGTAGATGAAGCTTCATGTGTTGATTGCCCGAATATGAGGACAACTATTGCACGAACATGAGGACAACTGCTGCATGAACATGAGGACAACTGTTGCACGAACATGAGGACAACTATTGCACGAACATGAGGACAACTGCTGCACGAACATGAGGACAACTATTGCACGAACATGAGGACAACTGTTGCACGAACATGAGGACAACTGCTGCACGAACATGAGGACAACTATTGCACGAACATGAGGACAACTGCTGCACGAACATGAGGACAACTGCTGCACGAATATGAGGACAACTATTGCACGAACATGAGGACAACTGCTGCACGAACATGAGGACAACTATTGCATGAACATGAGGACAACTGCTGCACGAACATGAGGACAACTGCTGCACGAATATGAGGACAACTATTGCACGAACATGAGGACAACTGTTGCACGAACATGAGGACAACTATTGCACGAACATGAGGACAACTGCTGCACGAACATGAGGACAACTGCTGCACGAATATGAGGACAACTATTGCACGAACATGAGGACAACTGCTGCACGAACATGAGGACAACTATTGCATGAACATGAAGACAACTGTTGCACGAACATGAGGACAACTATTGCACGAACATGAGGACAACTGTTGACGAACATGAGGACAACTGCTGCACGAATATGAGGACAACTGCTGCACGAATATGAGGACAACTGTTGCACACGGACAACTATGAACAGGACAACTGCTGCACGAACATGAGGACAACTGTTGCACGAACATGAGGACAACTGCTGCACGAACATGAGGACAACTGTTGCACGAACATGAGGACAACTATTGCACGAACATGAGGACAACTGCTGCACGAATATGACGACAACTGCTGCACGAACATGAGGACAACTGCTGCACGAACATGAGGACAACTATTGCACGAACATGAGGACAACTATTGCACGAACATGAGGACAACTGTTGCACGAACATGAGGACAACTGTTGCACGAACATGAGGACAACTGTTGCACGAACATGAGGACAACTGCTGCACGAATATGAGGACAACTATTGCACGAACATGAGGACAACTGCTGCACGAACATGAGGACAACTATTGCATGAACATAAGGACAACTGTTGCACGAACATGAGGACAACTATTGCACGAACATGAGGACAACTGTTGCACGAACATGAGGACAACTGTTGCACGAACATGAGGACAACTGCTGCACGAACATGAGGACAACTGTTGCACGAACATGAGGACAACTGTTGCACGAACATGAGGACAACTGCTGCACGAACATGAGGACAACTGCTGCACGAATATGAGGACAACTGCTGCACGAACATGAGGACAACTATTGCATGAACATGAGGACAACTGTTGCACGAACATGAGGAAAATGTTCTCTTTGGTCTACCTCTACCTCTCCTTCTACCTCTACCTTTTCCTCTACTTCTCTCACCCTGGGGGTTCCAGAACAAGGACTGCCTGGTAATACTATCAACAGTGTCGCGAGAGGTTCAGATGTTATTAGAATATAGGATATCCCAGACAAAAAGATGTATCAAATGATACCAGTATAGCGCCAGATAAGAGACTGGTCTTATAAGAAATACCCCCTCCTCTGAAAAGAGTAAGGGTGTATCGACAATCAAGGTAGGGTCAAGCTGTATAAACCTTCATGTATGATGATAGTGAATGTTACTGAAGGTCTAAGTGCTACCTCTCCAGATCCCACCCTGAATAATGGTTATTATATTTATATTTATTGTATTATAGCTAATTGTCTAGGGGATTAATTAATTTAATATATATGTAATATATATTCAAACAGAACTTAACTCAATTTGAATACTTAAGTAAGACTGAGTGTAAATATATACAATTTATTGATCCTATACCGTTTCTCTTTTCGGTTAGGAAAATGATAATAAAATTCAAAGGCTTTTTACATAATAGAAATAAATAAGTATGGAATTTTCATTTCCACAATAGTTAAATATGATACAGTTATAGTTCAAATGTCACTTATTTTTTTCATATATATATATATATATATATATATATATATATATATATATATATATATATATATATATATATATATATATATATATATATATATATATATATATATATATATATATATATATATATATATACAGTACTTTGCAAAAAAAATGGCAGTCATATTTTCGCAACGCAGCACACTCATAGAAGCAAATAATAATAAAAACTGTATGTCCAGAGGAAGATTGGTATCTCCCCTATCTATTAACACTGGTTTCAGTACAGTATAATGTTGCCTTCTCCAGCAAGGCAAGCATGAATGCGGCGAGGCATACTTCCCACAAATGTTTGTAGGTAATTGTGAGTCAGACTGTCCCAGTATTTTTCAGCTACCTTCTTCAATTGTTCAACGTCTCTGAGTCCACTCTTTTTTAAATGATTCTTGAGTAGTGCCCAAACGTTTTCAATTGGGTTTAGATCGGGACTATTGCTGGGACACTTCAGCACTATCACATTCTTCTCTTGGTATGAGCTGTATGATTTGGGTCATTGTCATGTTGAAATGTGCACCCATCGGGGTACATGACCTGCATAAATGGCAGAAGGTGTCCCTCTAGTATGTCGATGTACCTTTCTTTCGTGAGAATTCCTGTGAAAACACACAGTGGGGTGACACCTCTTGCTGACACCCCTCCCCAAAGATGGAATTTCTAGGTATGTTTCGGTCGCTGGTACACAGGCGTTACAGAGCCTTTCGTCCAAATATTTATTTGAGCAGGATAAGACCAAACAGAACATTCATCTGAAAAAATCACATTGTCCCATGACAAATTTTGGTGTTCGTGGCACCAGTTCAAGCGCATCTGTTTGTGGGTCTCTGTGAGCAATGGTGACGAAATTACCTTCTTTTTTTGTGTAATTCATCCTGTGTAGCTCCCGGATGACAGTAGCATTAGATACCTCTGGGCTTCCCAACTCGATCATGCGCTGCCGTATGTTTTCTACACTCTTCATTGACCCAGCCCGAACGATTTGGGTGAGACGCCGATGGTCCTTTGTGTCCAAAATTCTTGGCCTCCCACTACCTTCTTTTCGCTCGATTCCATTACCTGCTTTTAATTTACTCACAACTCTGTAGACAGTCCGCTCAGGAATGTTCAAGGTTTTATAAATGTTAGAACATGTTTGATTTCCTTCATTCCAAAGCTGTGAAATTAACATACACTTTGACTTTGTATCCATTTTCTGCCACTAGCATTAGAAATTGTCGTCTGCTCTATTATCAAGGGACGTTACTCTACGCTAATTTTTTTTTAACTTTTGGTAGTGTTTGCTCACTTCAGTGGAGTGCAAATTTGGGGCAGAACATACATATTTTATTAGATTTCAGCTTATTTAGCTGAGCAATATGACTGCCATTTTTTTTTGCAAAGTACTGTATATATATATATATATATATATATATATATATATATATATATATATATATATATATATATATATATATATATATATATATATATATATATATATATATATATATATATATATATATATATATATATATATATAGTTGTTATTTTCACTGGACTGTAAAGTTGGTATAAGTTTATTAAAATCTTTCATGAGTCATCACTCAATTGTTTGTTTGATGTGTGTTTTATTTCTTAACAAAATGAGTATGGATATGCTGACCAGTGGAGTTATGTTTCCACCTATCTTTTTTAATGCGAAGCATCCATTATAGCCAGGATCACACAGTGTCTTGATCTCCAGGCTGGGAAACAACATGGTGACTCGCTCTAAGTATATTGAGAACGTTTCGCACCAACAAGAGTTCCTCAGAATTGAATGTCTCGAAGACTTTTAGTCATTTCAGGATAAAACGTGGGAAATACAAATAATCGCAATCCTTGTATGGTCCAGCACTATTTTATCCACACACACACACACACACACAATGAACGTTACAAACAAATTCAGACAATGTGCTAACAGTTGCACAGGACACTTTACTTCAGTACCACCTACAGCCAGTTCGATGTGATTACATTTTCCTTATAAATCATAAGTTCGATCCATTTATCCATAATATGCTTCCTTACAATGATTTGGTTTAGTATAAACTATTAAGTGACACCTTGATTAATACATGTTAACAATTCTTGACATCCTTTCTTATGTTCCTGAACAGTGTGACTTTCCTTTATGAAATACTCCTTCAAATACATTATTAAACTTACAGTCGTAGATTCTGCCATAATTCTCAATTATCCTTCACATTCCCAATGCTGGCTTTCGTCTCTAAAAGTCAACACATGCTTGCGTTCAAGCCGGCAGCACATTCGTCCTGTAATTTTTTTCTTTACACATATAACACACCCCCGAACACACAAGTGGATTATACACAGGAAAATTACATAATTATATATTAGATACACTGCGGGGGGAAAAGATAGCGCCTGACAGCGTGACGTACACCTGTATGGGACGGTATATACTAAAGGTGTCCTTATACGTAAACGCGATCCATTATTCCCGCCTCAGTGGCAACGCACAGTATAAATGGTGCAGTACTATTCATATATACATCTATCACACAAAGATATCCATATATACTAGTGAGCAACCCGTGTGGTGTACCGGGCTATAGCTCCGAAAGTCAGCGTGAGCCAAAGATAAGTAACCGTGGACCATTGTCCCATTCCAGTCAACTCCTAGTCATTGGACATGATCGTACATTAAATGGTTCATACCTTGCGAGATCACTGTGGGGTGTAGGGGTTGATTTTTTATGGGGGAACGCTTCAAGGGATAGTCCCCGCCCCGTTAATATTGGGGGGGGGTGGATCACAATTAGGGATTTATAAGCTATGCCACACAATGCGGGGTCTATGTAACTTCTTCGGTCGACTGGCTCTCCCAGGAGATCCTGTCCGTCGACCTGTTTGCGGAGTACAGGGGTAGATCGGTAGAAGCTCGGTTACACCTAATGCATTCTGCTCCAATTGAACTCAGACTAGCTGTGATAAATATCGGTGCACATCTAAGCGGTGGAAGATGGTAGTAATTCGGTGGAGGCCGTTGCTCGTCTGGTTGGGGTGTTGTTGATCGCATTTTAGGCCAAGCTCAGAGTGGCAATGTTTTGTACGAGAATAATTGTAATGAAGGTACAGGTTCTAGGTGCGATTGGGGTGCGTGGTTATGTTGATGGTCTTGTATATTTCAGTATCGTGATTGAGTTGGAGTGAGACAGACGATAGGTTGGAAAGATGCCATAGGTGAAATAGGGAGATCGTGCCCGACCTATGTTTACTTGTCTTTTGGCGCCAGGACTTACGGCCGGCTGGTGAGTTGCTGGGTGGAACAGAACGGAGATAGGGGGAGGATGAGGCATTTGTGATCCGTGGTTGTTGGTGTAGTACTATTATAGGGATATATATATGTATTTGTATTCCCTGTGCCATGTTTTTGTAAACAAGACATTTGTACCCCGCTCCCCCGCAAGGTGTATACATCTCGGAATAGTGTCTGTTTTCGGTGTAGTTGTGGGGTGAGATGTGCTGTGCCGGTGTTCGTGTTTAGGATGGGTGTTGGTGTGTGACTACTATTCGGTGTGAGTGTAAGTTGTGGGGGAATGTGTGGGGAGGTTGACCTGTGGTTTATATGAGGGCTGCAAGGTGGGCTTGGGTAGATGTTGGTGGCTATAGGGGTGGGTCGGGAACGTATGCATAGGCTCTGATGGCTTTGGATACCCTGTTGTGGAGGGTTGTGAGAGAGTTAATGAGTTAAGTATAGGTGGGGTGGTGTGTTCGCACACTTGGTCTCTATGTGAGGCAATTTGGGGGTGATTTAGGTGGGGTAGGCCTTGATGTCAAAATCACAAACAACCAACCTATCGTGTCCTTTTACTCTTTCTCCTGCTCTGTATACCTAAGTGTGCCCATTTCTAAAGTGTGTCTGCTTATCGTGTAGTATTGGACGTGGTTGTATAAAACTAACATCATCTAACGAATACACCCCGTAAGCACTTGTTGGTTTATAAAATATCCCCAACACCTCCAAATTGATTGCACCCAACTTTCTATCTTACAGCCCCATTTACCTTTTATTCACTACCCCTTATCACTAGTGAAGTAAACCCGAGCCCCCAGCTTGTCGGCCCACCCAAATTTACCCCTTGCGAGCTTGAATAATTTGCCTCTAACTAACATTCGTTCACTGTCCATACCGTCCCCCTCTTATATTCGTTTCTTCCAGGCCTCCTCCGTCATCCCTTGTTCCACCGTACACGAGATGCCTAGAGTTTAATGTTAAAATACCGCTCAACCCTTGGCTGAGCCGCCCACAAACCATTTAAATCACTTCACTCCGATATGACCAATACCCAAATCCAGCCCTTCCCCAATGACATATATGATTTATATCAATAAAAGTCCATCTGACATTTCAGCTCCAGTGCCTTAGGGTCTGTACCACACTTGTGTTAGGTGGCGCATCGCCCTTGTGTGAAAGCGCCCCCAACATCTCTTATGAAAGTCCCCTCCCT